>JAQQAC010002067.1:9815888-9944147 GCA_029783875.1 Phataginus tricuspis | reverse complement strand
CACATCACTGGAAGGACTGTGCATGTGTGTGTTTGGTGAGGGAGGGTGGTGGGAGGGGAAAGGAAGGAGGGGAAGGCCTAGGCTGCAAAATTAGAGATACATGTTTTATTTTTGTGGAGCACAGTCTGTTATTAATACCAATGGTAGAAACGCATTTCGGGTTTAAAATAATCCTAGTCTTTGTTTTTGAATTTATGACCTGGTATCTTAAGAGCGTCAAGCAAATACCTACAAGTTTCTTGAATCCCTGAGAAGACCTCTTTATTAAGAAACTCTGAGGCGGGAATATACACCCATGGATAAAATAATGAGGCAATTTTTAAAAAAGCACTGCTATGGGGTTGCTAGCTACTTCTAAACATCATACAGCAAAGGCCAATTGGTGCCTGACGTCTCCCTACCACTCTTTCCCAAAAGCCCATCTAGTACCAGGTCCTTATGAAGATTCTTTGCTTGACCAAACTTTAGTTAGACTCTTTAACCTTCCTAGGTCCATCTGTACACCACCCGTGAAGTTCAGTTTTAGTAAGTACTCTGTTAAGTCAGATCAACAAGAACTCCCCACCCCCACCCCACCCCCAATACCTGGATGGGTTCATCGTCCCCTTGAAGTCCTGTGGACATCTGAAGTCTAATTACTCTGGCTTGTCTTCAGCAAAGAATTCTATTATGTCGGCCTTCCCCAGAATCCCCCTTACCCCTGCTGATTCCTCTTAGTAATTCTCCATCTGCTGCCCCCTACCTTGCTCCTTGCTATAAATTCCTACTCGTCCAAGCTGTATTTGGAACTGAGCACAATCTCTTCCCCCACTGTAAATTCCCATTGCAGTGGTCCCTATACTTACAGTGAAGGTTCTGAACAAAGCCTGCTTTGCCATCTTTAACAAGAGCCACTGAATATGTTTCTCCTTAACAGTACGTAACAGCTGGTGAGTAATAAATAAATGCTTGCTGAGTAAACAAATGGAGGAACAAATATTGTTTAAGGCAGTAGTTCCTAAAGTTGTTCTGCTGCTGTTTTATTATTATTATTTTATTCCAGGGAGCAAAAGCCACAGCAGTCTCCTACTTGGGGAGGCCAGCAATGCCCATGGGCCAGGGCGATGCAGTGGGGTGGGAGGTGGGAGTGGGCGCTGGGGTGCCAAAGGTGGACAGCCTTCCTTCGGAGGCAAGAAAGGCCAGATCCTGCGAGGCTGCTTCCACCCCAGCTCACGGCACACGCTGTCATCCTGCCCAATACTTTTAAGCCACATTTGGTGGCTTTCCAGTAGGAAAATCGCTCAAAATAAACAGTCCTCAAATCCCCTTCTCTCTTTTCCTCCGTCTGCAAATTAGCACTTAACACAAACACAGGTGGATCGCACCTACATGGGGAGGAATGATTCCCCAGACCACAAGGGAGGCGCTCACAGACCAGCAATTGTCCAGGGAGCACATTCAGGGGTTTTAGGTCTAAAGCACTATTTATTTGTACAGCCAATAAGTTATTAACTTTGGTTCTTTGAACTTAAAAGCTCAAATTTGGACAGGGAAGAAGTGGAGAAAGTCTAGGGCACGCAAATGGAAATGACAAATTAGATTTATGTGGCTGGTTTTTAGAAATCAGTTTTTTAATTTCCTCTAATAAAACAACCCCAAAGACATGTCCCCCTAACTTCCGGTTTATGAAAATCTGTAGTTGAGTTTTTCAAGAAAAATTACAAGCTAGAGCTTGTTAATATATGCCAAATACCACCAGGCTTGTTTCGGTATAATTAAATATAAATAAAGTGAGCAACACTGTAATTAAATGGCAGAAATGAATCTTTTTTAAGCTTGCAAGTTACATTAATTGTGTGTGTGTGTGTGTGTGTGTGTGTGTGTGTGTCTGTGTGTGTGTGACTTTCTTCATAGGAATGAAAACATTCCAAAAAGTAGATGTCTTCAAAAATATGAAGCCAGACACACACCTCTATGGAGGGAAGTCTGTGGTTGTTTACAAGAATTAATCTTTTCACATTAACTAAAGTCATCCCAATAATTGGGTAGAAAAGCCTACTTTGAAAACTGTGCCAGAAACTTGAAGGCTGTTTCAAGTGGTTCATGCAAAAACTAGTTTCCTGGTTTACTGGGGGAAAGCGATCATGTTAAAAGCACATTGTTGGCATTAATACTTGGGAAGGGGGAGGGGCTGTGGCTGGGTAAGTTCTAGACATAAGAATTAAAAGTCTAATGTGGTCACTTCAGGACAACAAAAATGATCCTCTTGCACACATTGCAACGCTATTTAGTTTCCTGAGCCAAACAGATGGCTGTGTAGCATTCCGGCGTACATTCACGGCTCGAAACGCCTGGCATGTACTACTTATGGAACGTGCAGTACTTTTTTGACTCAGAAATAGGAAAGAGACATTATCAATGGTCTTTATGACAAAATTTCAAAAACTAAACCCTATAGTGGGAGAAAGAGTAAATACAGCTCAATAGCATAAAATTCTCAAAACAGACCACAATGGCTCAGTGACCAGTCCTATATTTTCTCCCTAAGACGCAGGAGAACGGCCTCTGCGGCTGAAGGACTACGAAGGACCAAATGAGAAGCGATGACGCTGGGAGCTTTCAGGGAGGGAACGGGAAGCCAGGGAGAGGAGACAGCTCTGGGCCCAGGAGGGAGCACTGGGGGCCCTACGCACCTGCAACCCCGCAGCGGCTCACGCTTGGGGAGCCCAAATGGAGTGGTGCAGGAGAGCAGGCGGTGTCTGGGAACGGGTGGCCAGCATGAGGGCTGCTCAGAGGGGGTAGGTGAGGACGAAGGCTGGACGGGATATATCAGATCAATGGGATTTGGATATTTCCTTGTTTTAGAGGCTGGGCCTCAGCCAGAATTTCTGGAGGAAAGTTCATTATTCTAGAATTGCACTGTCTAATACAGTAGCCATAACTTCATGTAGCAGAACTTAATTAACTAAAATGAAACAAAATAAAAAATCCAGTTCTTCACCGACACTAGCCACACTTCAAGTGTTCAATCCCGACAGTGGTAGAACTTCTATGTTGGACGGCACAGGTAAAGTCTAACCCCCTCATCACAGAAAGTTCTACTGGACAGCCTGAGCTAGTTTGCTGTCAAAATGAGAAACAGATCATGACCCCACATGGCATCACCCCCTTCTCCCAGCACCGTTGCTTACTAACAGGAACACTGGACTGATCAACTAACCCTCTCCATGCCTCAGTCTCCCCGTGTATAAGACAGGAGTAATTAATTCCCTATATAAGGCAAATATTGAAAGGATTCCATCACTAATATGAAAATCACATAGAACCTGGCTTGTTATAATAAATGTTAGCTAATATCTACTTTAGTGGCATGATGTATATTACAGAATAACAATAAAGACCTATCTGACAGATGGTCCATATTGTTTCATTAAGAGACATCCTTTAGATGAACATAACTCAAAGTTTCCAGGGTGAAAAGTTAAAATAAGTAATCATCTAAAAAGTGGCCAAAGTAGGGGAGGGTATCAATCTAGACAAGCAACAATGGTTTTATGGAACCTGGAGCTCCTGTGCAGACTTCTTACTATCTAATAATTGAAAGGAAATGAAAAGAGGACAGGGGACCCACTGACCACACACTACAGTGTGTCAAAGTGCACACTGTCTCCAGGAATGCTATTCTGGCAGTTTCCATCAAGCCCAGCTATGTATTTTAAATGGTAGAGACCTAACAAGGGAAAGTAAGCCCAGACACCTTGAGAAAAAACAGAATTGAATGCCTTCCAAAGAAAATGATAATTGGGAGTAATAAAACCACAGATGGAAATATCAACAATACCTGCTTACCCAAAAGCATTTCTAAGCTCTTGTTTTAAGACATAGATACATGTTTGTAATTCAAAGAACCTCATGACCCAGAGTCATGAGACACATGATATTAGAAAATGGACAGGGTCAGACGTTTTAAGGTATCTTTAGTATAGAAAAACAAGTAACAATAATGTTAGAGTAAAGGTTGTTTGTAATCTCTTATGTCTGGGGAAAATGTACTTTTTCCCCCCTTTAATATGAAGAAAACTTGAGTTGTGGATATCAATAATTTGATTCAGCTTTTCCATGTTTTTATAACTAATTTAAAAATATTTTGTTTATTCTGCTTTCAGATTTTCAACCACCACAGGTAGCTGAAATTATAAGCCTCAGTTAAAAAGATAAAGGTTCTCAGATTCAGACATTTAATTACAAATTAAAAGCTATCCCTCCTCTAAGCTATAGATTTAGTATTCCAGATAAAAAGCAATTCGATTATTTATAAATGTCTGATAATTTTTTTAAAAAAGCTTAGTCTTAGTCAAAATCAATTTTCCCTTGATTTGTAACACCTGGAAGTCATAATTAACCAGCTGAATATATTTGTTAATTTAAGTTATCTATCTGATTTTACACTCAGAACTTACTTTTATTTTCTTTGAAAGATATATATTACTGCTAAAGATTTATAAAAACACCCTAGAAAGAAGGAACTGTCTAGAACACAAATTCATGAGTGGAGAGTTTAGAAATTTCTAGACCCAAAGTAGTTGCTTATAAAAAACTCAAGCTTTTGCCTTGATTAATTAACTAGGAAATAAAAATATACTTACACACCACTGGTGTGTTGACTCCTTTGCCTATCCTGTGTTTTGCATCTTAGAACTCAGTTGCTAATTTTATTTACTGAGCTAAAACCATGATAAAAAAAAACTTGGTAGACATTTCAAAAACTACTTCTGAGAGATTCAAGATGGCAGCATGAGAGGTGAGACAAGAGAACTGCTCCCAAAACCACAGATAGTGTGAAAATATAGTTAATACAACTAACCCTAAAACAGCAACAGGAAAGAAGGCTGCACCAGACTGCATACAGACCTCACGAACAGAGTAGACATCACGAAACAGGGTAACGTACCAAAGCCTTGATCTGGCGGGATCCCAGATCCTTCCCCCCGGCCCAGCTCACCGGCAGGAGGAAGAGAAATGGAGCGAGGAGGGGGTGGAGGACTGGCACTGCTGAACACCTAGCCCTGGACATCAGCTTTGCGAGCAGAAACCCACATTGTGTGGTGCTCTGGAGGATGGGGAGCTGGAACAGGCAGAGTGCTTGAGAGACAGATTCCAGCTGTTTGTGGAAGACGGGATCCACACCCAGCCACTCTGGGACAAGGGAAAGGCAGGTGGTCTGAGAGGCTTCCTAGCAGCAAGAGGGCTGCTGAAGGAGTGGGGTTTGCATGGAGCATGGTGCACGGGAGAAGGGAGAAGGGGACAAGGTTGTCTGGGCGTATTCTTCCCAGCAGACTGGGAACTTGAGGAGCTTCAGGTGCTCCATCCCCCTCGCTGGCTACTCAGCTCCAAGGCCTCCAACTGTGCCTGCCAAGCCTTCCTCCTGGCCTGATGGCACCGGGCTGCAAACCGGCAGTCACTGCGCTGGTGTCAGGCCAGTCAGAGGGAGGATCTGCCTACAACAGCTAGAGACACAAAGCACAGAGGCTTACACCTGTGTGCTTGGCCCAATGGACCTGATATGAGAGACAGGCACAGCAGATGGGAATCAGGAAACAGATCTTTCCTCCCGACAGACATCAGCTCCGCTTCCCTACGACCCCCAACCTGACTCCAGGGGCTGAGCAGCTCTACAGACTGGAGCTTCTGGGCAATAGAGGGCACCACACAGAAATATGAAACGTCAAAAGAACATGGTTCAGACCAAAATCTCACAAACCCCAGAAAAAGGGCCAAATGAATGAACTCACCAATTTTCCTGAAAGAGAGTTAAAAATAAAAATCATAAACATGTTTACGGAGGTACAGAAACATATTCAATAATTCAGGAATGAATTTAAGATGGAGATTCAATCATTAAGAAATTCCATATCTGAAATGAAACATACAATGGAGGGATTTAAAAGCAGATTAGATGTAGTAGATGAGACAGCAAATAGAATAGAAATTAGAGAAGAGGAATACAAAGAAGCTGAGGCACAGAGAGAAAAAGGAATCTCTAAGAATGAAAGAATATTGAGAGAACTGTGTGACCAATCCAAACAGAACAATATTCGCATTATGGGGGTACCAGAAGAAGAAGAAGAGAGAAAAAGGGACAGAAAGTGTCTTTGAGGAGGTAATTACTGAAAACCTCCCCAATCTGGGGAAGGAGATAGTCTCTCAGGCCATGGAGATGCACAGATCTCCCAACACAAGGGACCCAAGGAAGACAACATCAAGACGTATAATAATTAAAGTGGCAAAGATCAAGGATAAAGACAGACTTTTAAAAGCAGCTAGAGAGAGATAAAAGATCATATACAAAAGAAAACCCATCAGACTATCATCAGATTTTCCACAGAAACCTTACAGGCCAGAATGGAGTGGCATGATGCATTTAATGCAATGAAGCAGAAGGGCCTCAAACCAAGAATGCTCTACCTGGTAAGGTTATCATTTAAATTTGAAGGAGGAATTAAAAAATTTTCAGATAAGCAAAAGCTGAGAGAATTTACCACCCACAAACCACCTCTACAGTACATTTTAGAGGGACTCCTATAGATGGAAGTATTCCAAAGGCTAAACAGATGTCACCCAAGAGACAAAGAGTACAGAATACGATTCATAACATACAAAGAATGGAGGAGGAAGAAAAAGGAAGAAAAAAAAAAGCTTTAGGTTGTGTTTGTAATAGCATATGAAGTGAGTTAAATTAGACTGTTAGATAGTAAGGGAATTACCCTTGAACCTTTGTAACCATGAATCTAAAGCCCGCAATGGCAATAAGTACATACCTATCGATAATCACCCTAAATGTAAATGGTCTGAATGCACCAATCAAAAGACATAGAGTCACTGAATGGATAAAAAAACAAGACCCATCTATATGCTGCCTAGAAGAGACTCACTTCAAACCCAAAGACATACACAGACTGAAAGTAAAGGGATGGAAAAAGGTATTTCATGCAACTAATAGTGAGAAAAAAACATGAGTTGCAGTACTTGTATCAGGCAAAATAGACTTCAAAACAAAGAAAGTCACAAGAGACAAAGAAGGACATTACATAATGATAAAAGGGTCAGCCAAACAAGAGGATATAACTATTAAAGATATCTATGCATCCAACACAGGATCACCTACACATGTGAAAGAAATACTAACAAAATTAAAGGGGGAATAGACTGCAATGCATTCATTTTGGGAGACTTCAACACACTACTCACTCCAAAGGACAGATCAGCCAGACAGAAAATAAATAAAAAGAAAGAGGCACTGAACAATGTATTAGAACAGATGGACCTAATGGACATATACAGAACACTCCATCCAAAAGAAACAGGATACACATTCTTCTCAAGTGCACATGGAACATTTTCAAGAATAGATTATATATTAGGCCACAAAAAGAGCCTTGGTAAATTCAAAAAGATTGAAATTGTACCAACCAGCTTCTCAGACCACAAAGGTACGAAACTAGAAATTAATTACTCAAAGAAAATGAAAAAGCCCACAAACACATGGAGGCTTAATAACATGCTTCTAAATAATCAATGGATCAATGACCAAATAAAAACAGAGATCAAGCAATATATGGAGACAAATGACAACAATAATTCAACACCACAAAATCTGTGGGACTCAGTGAAGGCCGTGCTACGAGGGAAATATATTGCAATACAGGCCTACCTCAGGAAAGAAGAACAATCCCAAATGAACAGTCTAAACTCACAATGAAACTAGAAAAGGAAGAACAAATGAGGCCCATAGTCAGTAGAAGGAGGGACATAATAAAGCTTAAAGCAGAAATAAATAAAATTGAGAAGAATAAAACAATAGAAAGAATCAATATAGCAGGAGCTGGTTCCTTGAGAAAATAAACAAAATAGATAAACTCCTGGCCAGACTTCTCAAGGAAAAAAGAGAGTCTACACACATAAACAGAATCAGAAATGAGAAAGGAAAAAACACTACGGATATCACAGAAATACAAATAATTATGAGAGAATCCTATGAAAAATTATATGGTAACAAGCTGGATAACCTAGAAGAAATGGACAACTTTCTAGAAAAATACAACCTTCCAAGGCTGACACAGGAAGAAACAGAAAATCTGAATAGACCAATTACCAGCAAAGAAATTGAACTGGTAATCAAAAAAGTTCCTAAGAACAAAACCCCTGGACCAGATGGTTTCACTGATGACTTTTATCAAACATTTAATGAAGACCTAATACACATTCTCATTAAAGTTTTCCAAAAAGTAGAAGAGGAGGGAATACTCCCAAACTCATTCTACAAGGACAACATCACTCTAATACCAAAACCAGGCAAAGACACCACAAAAAATGAAAATTACAGACCAATATCCCTGATGAACATGGATGCAAAAATACTCAACAAAATATTAGCAAACCAAATTCAAATCCCACCATCATGATCAAGTGCGATTCATCCCAGGGATGCAAGGATGGTACAACATTCGAAAATCCATCAACATCATCTACTACATCAACAAAAAGGACAAAAACCACATAATTATCTCCATAGATGCTGAAAAAACATTTGACAAAACTCAACATCCATTCATGATAAAAACTCTCAACAAAATGCATATAGAAGGTAAGCACATCAAGATAATAAAGGCCATATATGACAAACCCACAGCCAACATTATATTTAACAGCGAGAAGCTGTGAGCTTTTCCTTTAAGATTGGGAACAAGACAGGGATGCCCACTCTCTCCACTGTTATTCAACAGAGTACTTGAGGTCCTAGCCACGGCAATCAGACAACACAAAGAAATAAAAGACATCCAGATTGGTAAGGAAGTCAAACTATCCCTGTTTGCAGATGACACGATATGGTACATAAAAATCCCTAAAGAATCCACTCCAAAACTACTAGATCTAATGTCTGAATTCAGTAAAGTTGCAGGATACAAAATTAATACACACAAATCTATTGTATTCCTATACACTAATGATGAACTAGCAGAAAGAGATATCAGGAAAACTATTCTATTCACAATTGCATCAAATAGAATAAAATACCTAGGAATAAACCAAACAAGGAAGTATAAGACTTATACTCTGAAAACTACAAGACACTCATGAGAGAAATTAAAGAAGATACTAATAAATGGAAACACATCCTATGCTTATGGATAGGAAGAATAAATATTGTCAAAATGGCCATCCTGCCGAAAGCAATCTACAGATTCAATGCAATCCCTATCAAAATACCAACAGAATTCTTTAATGAACTAGAGAAAATAGTTCTAAAATTCATATGGAACCACCAAAGACCCCGAATAGCCAAAGCTACCCTGAGAAGGAAGAATAAAGCAGGGGGAATTACACTCCCTGACTTCAAGCTCTAATACAAAGCCACTGTAATCAAGACAATTTGGTACTGGCACAAGAACAGACCCATAGACCAGTGGAACAGAATAGAGAGCCCAGATATAAACCCTAGTATATATGGTCAATTAATATATGATAAAGGAGCCATGGATGTACAATGGGGAAATGACAGCCTGTTCAACAGCTAGTGTTGGCAAAACTGGACAGCTACATGTAAGAGAATGAAACTGTATTACTGTCTAACCCCATACATAAAAGTAATCTCAAATGGATCAA
The DNA here is from genome assembly GCA_029783875.1 of Phataginus tricuspis. Taxonomy (NCBI): domain Eukaryota; kingdom Metazoa; phylum Chordata; class Mammalia; order Pholidota; family Manidae; genus Phataginus; species Phataginus tricuspis. Next base: position 9,934,505 of record JAQQAC010002067.1, on the reverse strand, counting down.
AGACCTGAATGTAAGCCATGAAATGATAAAACTCTTAGAAAAAAATATAGGCAAAAATCTCTTGGACATAAACATGAGCAACTTCTTCATGAACATATCTCCCTGGGCAAGGGAAACAAAAGCAAAAACGAACAAGTGGGACTATATCAAACTAAAAAGCTTCTGTACAGCAAAGGACACCATCAGTAGAACAAAAAGACATCCTACAGTATGGGAGAATATATTCATAAATGACATATCCGATAAGGGGTTGATATCCAAAATATATAAAGAGCTCATGCACCTGAACAAACAAAAAGCAAATAAGCCAATTAAAAAATGGGCATAGGAGCTGAACAGACACTTCTCCAAAGAAGAAATTCAGATGGCCAACAGGCACATGAATAGATGCTTCACATCGCTAATCATCAGAGAAATGCAAATTAAAACCACAATGAGATATCACCTCACACCAGTGAGGATGGTCAACATCCAAAAGACAAACAACAACAAATATTGGCGAGGATGTGGAGAAAGGGGAACCCTCCTACACTGCTGGTGGGAATGCAAATTAGTTCAACCATTGTGGAAAGCAGTATGGAGGTTCCTCAAAAAACTCAAAATAGAAATACCATTTGACTCAGGAGTTCCACTCCTAGGAATTTACCCTAAGAATGCAGTTTCCCAGTCTCAAAAAGACATATGCACCCCCATGTTCATCGCAGCACTATTTACAATAGCCAAGCAATGGAAGCAACCTAAGTGTCCATCAGTAGACAAATGGATAAAGAAGAGGTGGCACATATACACAATGGAATAGTATTCAGCCATAAGAAGAAAACAAATCCTACCACTTGGAACCACATGGATAGAGCTAGAGGGTATTATGCTCAGTGAAATAAGCCAGGTGGAGAAAGACAAGTACCAAATGATTTCACTCATATGGGAAGTATAAGAACAAAGAAAAAACTGAAGGAACAAAACAGCAGCAGACTCACAGAATCTAAGAATGGACTAACAGATACCAATGGGAAAGGGACTGGGGAGGATGGGTTGGAAGGGAGGGATAAGGGGGAAAAAGGGCATACATAATGTAGCGGGGGTAGGAGTGGGGTGGGGAGATACCGGGAAGGCAGTATCACACAGAGAAGACAAGTAGTGATTCTATAACATCCTACTGATGGACAGTGACTGCAATGGGGTATGTGGGGGGGACTTGATAATAGGGGGTCTAGTAACCATAATGTTGTTCAAGTGATTGTATATTAACGATACCAAAATAAAAAACTAAAAAAATAAAAGAAAATAGAGAGCTGATAGGACCTTCCTTTCTGGTCTGAGTCTCCAGAAATTACCTAACAGTCTCTAAATTGAATGGATGAAAGTTCAGGAACAGTCTCTTAGAAATGATTTATTCATCTCAGAAGTGTGAAGCTTCACTCAGATTTTCAGAGATTTGGGAAAAGAAGAACTTTTAAGGGGTAGAAACGTCATCAACTGTTTTCCTTTTGGGAACTGCCACATTTTTAACTACCTTGTTCACTGATCCTTGGTTACTGTGAAGACAGTCTGTGTAAAGAATCTTTTTACCCCCAACAGAATAAAAGTTTTGTCTGAAAATGCATGTTAACAATAACGGGACTGCAAAGTATCAGTTGAGAAGCTACAGTTAAGTAAACATCAAGCAGAGTTCGAAGGTCAGCCAGTTTCCATCCAGATGTAAAGCCCTGGATACTGAAAGCCACCACTTATTGAACACAACAACCACAGAGAGGCCGTCCGCCAGGAATTACTTGGGGGATGCATAATTCTTTGTTCCCTGCTGTTTGTAGATCATTGATCAAAAATCTGTGAATGACAAGGCCAACTTTAAAGAATGGCAGTGTGTAGGGGAAAGGACGTCTCTTCTAAAAGTCACTTTAAAAAGAACACTCTTTTGTTCCTTTTCTAACAGGAAGACTTTGATGCTTTCGTTAGAACAAAACGGCCTATCAATTATCCACAAGTAACATCTTCAAAAGGTCAGAAAATAAAGCAAATGGATGTATATAACTCTGAACATGCTCACAAAAAACAAAGGCCCCAAGAACATCCAAGACTTTGAAATATGCCCTGCTGGAACACACTGTTTCTTGACAAACAGTGGCTAAAATGAATATATTTGAAATGCTCCTGGGGGTAACATACACCCAACACAGGGAGAGAAAAAGTAACAGGTGCGCTGCCAAAGTGATGTCCCATCCTTGGTTTGGAGAAGAACTGTTACCCTGGAGCACAGACTGGAGGCGGTGTTGTCTCTACTTATTGAGAAGCAAAGGTGACCTTCATTTTAAGAAAAAGAACACCCACTAAATGGTGCCATTTCTATTTCTTCTTATCACTGCTTTATTTTTAAATCTTCAGTAGAATATTGATTCTTTTAAATTAATGCAAATAAACCTTAAAAATCCTATTCTCTCAGTGAAATACGATAAACATTTAATTATGAAACACAGTGATATTTACTGAATTTTGGTTATTCGAACCTATTTCTTTCACCTCAGTAAGACACATGGAACCAAAAGTAATGAAAAGGGAATTGTATCATATTTGGCTAATGTAACATAAGCAACCAAGAATTCTGGCATGGTGTCCAAATCCTCATTAGTCATTAACTAACAGAATTTAGCTCAAAAGAATGTATTTTAAAAACACAGATTTACAACTTTACCATGTATCCAGTATCTACCTTAGACAACTCCATGCCTGGCCCACACTGCTGGCAGAGAACGCAGTTTCCAGATCTATCCTGGAATTCTTGCTGTCTGCAGTCTCCTGTTTCACAAATCACTTTACATGCCTGAGAAAAATGTTTCACAAAATGTTATCTGAAATGAATTACATTTTTTTTTTGCAAGAAAGGAACAATATCATCAATATTTGTCAGACAATTTCATTTTCACTTTAGGAAGAAAACCCACTTTCTGAATAAGCCAGTGGAAGAAATAAATCAATAAGCCTGGTTCTTCTCTGTAGTCTCTGAATGAGGTCTCCCTTTTTCTAGAACTTATCACGATTTTCCTGTTACTTTTCTGAGTACCCAAGGTAAAAACAACTGAGGAACTGCTCTCTTTTCTAAGTCAGGGGGTGTACTAATGAACAGTCATATAGAGACCTTAGTCCTTTTGCAGTCTTGAAACATTCTGATTTCAAAAACTGTATTTTTTCATCTTCAAGAAATATAAATGTATTCGAGTATAATGGATTAGATAAATAAATGGAATACATTAGTATAGCTACAAGAACTTTGCTATTATCCCTTAGACATATCTGCCACTCAGTTCTGATGTAGAAGGTTCAACCTTGTTCAGTTGAAGTGTATTTACTTAGGAACTGTCTTTCAAAACATACCGTCTGACAATCATGAGGCTGTGAAATTCTTGAGGGTGATGCAGGTGACAATGGTGGCCAAATTCTTTGGACTATTCGACGTCAAAGTGCTGTGTATATATGATCTCAACATTCTTACTGATCACCATTTGGTCATTTACATGGGACCTAACAAGATATTTTGGTTCACAGCATTTGGACTTAAATGGAAAGACTATCTGCTTTAGCAAAAACAAAGGCTGCAGATAATTTTCTGAAATGCAGTCTTTTGTCTTCTTATTTTATTTAAAAACAGTAAGTTCACCTTATATACTATCATCCTACAAAAGCGTGTTTATCTACCTCTTAACAGATGGTATTTCATAAAAAATTTTGGCATTAATAGATTTCAGATTGGTGACAACATTCTGGCCAACCTCTCATCCTAAGCAGGAATGCCTTTAACGTTCCTGACTACAATTTTGTTTTCCTAAATGAAACCTTAAGAAGCACTGGGGGAACAGAGACTGTATGGGTAGTGCCATCACACAGAGGTGCACAGGAAACTGGTTTTGATGGTGAGCAATTCAGTGCAAACTACCTCCATCTTGAAGCAGGAGTATATGTAATGATATCTGCCAACTTCCTTAAATAAAATCAAAGCTTGATCTTCTAGAGCAGGCAGGGGAGAGAATTCAAAGTGGGGTTTACGAATGGAAAATGATTTGGGGCTAAAAGTCTATTAATCTCTTTCCTCCTCTCTTAACTTCCCTCTTAAAGGTTCGGTGTTAAGAGAGGTAGGAGATTCCTGTCTGCCATGAAGAGACTAATCGTTTTGAGAAAAAAAATTCCACTACCTCCCTCCCAGACCATTTATTCCAAAGCTTAACAACCTGGCAGAAGAGAAGTTTTCCTTACATCCACCTGAATCTCAGACTCCAATGTGACACCATTTCTTCTTGCCTTGTCTTCCATGAAGACTTGAGGTATTGTCTTCGGTGTAAATAATTCTTTCTATACTTGTAGATTATGATTATATCTCCAGCTTCTTTTGAACACATTTATAGATCTTTAGTGTCAAGCTTTCAAACACTAAAATTCTCCATCTGTGTTTAATGGTTTTGGAACCAACAAGGATATAAATAACTGTATAAGAAGAGCAGCTCTTTAAAAGATTGAGTCTCAATTCTGCACAAACCATGTAAGTCATGGGCTCCAAATTAGAATCTATGGTCTTGTTAGGGTCTAGGACGTGTTGTGAGAGACATGTACCTATGAACCCAAGGTAGCATCACTGTTGTGGGCTATGAGTAACACTGATTTTATGATTTCATCTAAACTTTACTTTCAACAATTGTTACACACATCAAGACTCAGCAGAAATCTTTGCTTATTAATTATGCAGCATTGATAAAATGCAACTTGAGAGCAATCTTTAAAATATGGGATTAGAAATAGAAAATAATTTTGGTACTATATATATGAATTATTTCACCACATTCTTAAGAAAATAAAGAGTTGACTTACCAAAGAGGCCAGTAAAACGACAATGGTGAAAAACGCTTTCTCTTGTTCTAGTAGCACTTTCAAAGCCATCACTCTTATTGAGTGTATCTGCTGTTCAAGAGTTCTAAAAGATAAGAAGATACAGGTAACATGAATAACATCAGTGACTCTTCTCTGTATTAACTCTACAGTACTTATCATTCATTATATACACTAGCTAATATTTCTGTTTTAAATGAAATCACCTTTCTTCAAGATGCACTAGGCAGATAATATGTAACTCTTTAATGATTTAGGTTATGAGAATTGAAGTTCTGTCTGCCTACACATTATGTACAAAACTCCTACTGGCTCTGAAATCCCAGGCTATTTACACATGCCTTTATTTTCTGCCCAAGTCTCTGTCCAATCTACTCCACACAGTAGAGAATTACATTCAAACAGTGACTATATAAGCCTTCTATGTATATGGGTTTAATCAGTGCCAAGAGGATAATAGTAGTGATAAAATAACAATACGTGCTAAACAGGAACCAGGTACTATTTTCAGCATTTCAAGTAATTTAATCTCCACAACTCTAGAAGGTAGATACTATCATTATCCCCATTTCAGAGATGGGGAAACTGAGGCTCCGAGAGGGCCGAATCACTTGACCAAGGTCACGTTGCTAGTGAGAGGCAGACCTGGGTGAGACCCAGGTGCGCTGGTGCCCGTGTCCCTGCGTCACGTACCCTGCAAACAGTTTGCTCAGTATGCTTAGATCTTGCAACTTGAGCTCCACTAAGAAGCAGACACAGCTAACATCTGGCACTTGTGATCTACCAGGAGAAAAATAAGCATTCATTTAAAAACATCTAAAAATAATCTACCAGTGATGAAATTGGAGGCACTAACCTAACATTTCAACAGATACACCAAACCTCTTTGTCTTCACCACAAATGATCTATCTTGTAGAAACAAGTATGGTTGGGTTTTTGCCCCACACATCCACACAATGTCAAGAGAAGAGATTTATTAAAAAAAAAAAGAAGTCTGAAGACTCATTTGGTGGCTTCATCTATCAGGGAGCAAAACAAGGGGTCAGTTTCCCTTTCGAGTTGAATCTTCCAAAACTAACAGACCCAGAGCAGATAATCTGACTGCTCAGAAACCAGAGCTGAGAGCCAGAACCATGGGCCAAAGAGCTCAGGAAAAACAGCAACAATAACAACAAAGGCAGCCGGGCTGGGCAGGCTACTGTCTCCACTCCTGGCCAAGCAGCCAGCCGGGGTGAGCCTTGAATGCAGCCTGGAGATGCACGACCCAGATCGTTATTCCATCACCAGAGCAGGTCCAACTACCAGGGCAATGAAAAAGTCGTTTTTATGTTTGTTGAATGAATGACCCATTTTGATGAATTTTGCTTTTCCAGCTTCTGGATCATAGTTTTTTTCTTCCCCTTGCATTATCTCAAAATCACCCAGCGATTACCCAACCATGTGGCTTACGACTTGTGCAGACACAAGACTGGGTCAGAAGGTAAAATCACATTCCCTAAAAGGTATGCTTCCGGTTATCTTCTTCTTGACATAGTCCTGCATTTTTTTTAAATGTGCTAAGTTTAAGAAATAAAAACACAAAATATGTATGGACTAAACCAATATGAAATAGAAGGCATAAAATACCAAAGCATTTACACAAAACATGAGGAAAAAAGAGAGAGTCAGAGCATACCAGAATCAAGTGACTAGTTTGGACAGAATATTCTCCTGGGATACTGTACTAATTACTTCGGAAGGTGGACAAATATTGTAGTTAGCTTCTTATAAAAGCCATCACTGACAGGCACACCAAGTTAGAAGTCACGGCAACATGGTTTTGACTTCGGAAGATACACCTGTTTTATGTACCGAAATAAATGTGCCAAAATATTATCAATGGTGAGGTTCATACTGTGGCATACTGGGTGAATTTTCCCCCCTTTTTCCTAAAAGTTCCTTATAACATGAATGTTTCATTAATAATGAAAAAAATATATATAGTGTTTTTGGGGCAAAAGGTAAATTACGTGGTCCTTCTCCTTGAAAAGTTTCTAATTTAAAAGAGGTGATGGAATTAAAGAGAGACATAAACCCTACTAAAAAAAGGAGAAAATTAAATAAAGTATTACGGTTTTTGCATCATAGACTTTTTAGAGAACAAGGTAGAAACAAAGTAACGGATCTGTAACATATGTCCTGAGTTGTGTTATTCTCCCAACACACACGCTAAATTGAATCGTTTGAATGGGTTTGTCCCTGTAAATTATCTTCTAGACTCCTTACCCGGCCACCTATGCCTTCTATAAACTCACTGGCTAGCCCACCAGTCGCATCACTGCTCACTGCCTTTGCTGGCCGTCCAGCTTGGCCATCCCAATACACGTGTCTCCTGAGCACCTGTGATCTTGACCTCTTGCACAGCCTGTAATGTCGGTCCGGAGAGCCTTTCTCCTCCAGAATCTCTCCAAGAACCAGCTCAACCATCACTCTGCAGGGATGCTGTCCACAACCAAGCACAGTGAAGACACTTGCTCCCTGCAGCCCTTTCTACATCCATGTACAGTATCTGTCATATTGTACAACAGTTATGCTTATTTGTATATCAGTTTTACTCAACACATTGTCTCCATCTTTAAAATAGGGACCACCCCTATTGCTCTGTGTATTCCCAGTGTCTAGCATAGTGCCTGGCACATAAAGGTGATTGATGAATGTTTGCTGAATTAATGAATGAAGAGGTATAAACCAATGAAAAATATATTGAGGAAAACAAGTTGAGATTTGGTTGCACATAACTGACTGAATTCTGTGGTGGACAGAATAAACATTCTATTTCAGATATATCTTATTCTATCTTCAAAGCACTAAGTGCCTCAGGCTAGGAGACAGGAATAAATGATACAGGGATATATTTGTAAACATCCTAAGTCACTGTTAAAAATGCAAGCAGTTATTTACAGAAGATTTCTCACATCTGGGGCTGAAGATGGAAATGTGCCGCTGAAATATATCACTTCTCTTTAAGCCTGGCGTTTTGCATCAAGAGGCTGGGAAATAATTGAGACTCGGTAGATGGTCCTGATGGCAGTTGGGTTGATCTAGAGTCCAGGTTTGAAAAGTTTTCAGCAGGTAAGCCCAATACGGGTAAAAAGAGCCTGCCTTCTACTGTGAACTGTCTGGGGAAAATGGAAGCCAGAACACCTGGGCTTGCAGTCCAATTTCTTGGCCATGTCACTCGGAAACTACACATCTACAGGGAAAAACAGAACCTATCTCACAGGGCTGTTGTGAGGATTAAATGAGATAATGCACAAAAAGTGCTCAGCCAGTGCCTGGCCCAAGCTAAAGGCTAATTGATGATGGTGGTGGATGTTGTTGTCGTGGTTGTTACTGAAAACACCGCTTTACTGGCATGTGACCTTGGACAAGGTACTGAACTGAGTCTGTTTCTTTATGTCTAAATTTTGCATAATTGTAATACCTGCTTCCTGAGACTGCTGTGAGGAATACATGTGTTTTATAGATATAGAGCACATACAGATGAATTGATGCAAACTTTTTCTGGCACATAATGAGTGCTATCTAAGTGTTAGCAATGCCTGCTCTTGTTGTTAATATTACTGAAAATCAAATGATCCAATGTATGTAAACAGTCCTTGAAGACTGAGATCTGACAGACAAATATGAGACATAATTCGATGGTCACAATCAAGCAGCTTCGAGACCTACTGGCCAGCAGAAAGTATTCAAAGACTAGGATAGATTCAAAGTCTGAACTAAGCATTTATACTGTCAAGGACTGTGTAAAGGCTTTATAATAAGTATAACTTTTTGCCCCTTACTACCAGGCCTGAAGTAGATATTCAGCTCTACACAATGTTGAGAGACAACTGAGGGTCAAAGGACACATTTAAGAGAGATGTTGGAAACTAAGTCAAATTCATGCTGGTGATTCCAAAACGTGCCTCCCAGCCATTCTGCCAGGGTGACTTAGGGTCGTGTCAAATTACACCGCAGCACCCAGTGAACCCTTCCATTTGGCACAGTTGGCCTACATTGACAAGAAAACCAAAACTATATAACAATATAATACATTTAATGATTTATCTATTTATTCAACATGTTTTGATTAAACAGTTATTAGGCATCTGAAAGGAGGCAGCATAAAGTTGGGGCAGAACCCTACAAAGTTGCCCTTCAAAGAGCTTACAGTTTAGCAGGGGTGGTGAGATCTCCTTTTAATACAACTTGGCCAGGCAGTATTTAGAAATAAACAATTTAGCTGGTGGGGTGTGGTAAGTGTGACTGTGAATTTCCTGGAATAAAAAGAAACACCTTATGAAATGCCTTGGCATTCACAAAAAGAAGGAAAATTTAATGAAATAACAAGAACTTAAGTAACAATATTTTAAATAAAAATAAGGCCATGGAATGGTATTTACTGAAACTGTTTTTAACTTCTTGGCATTTAGGGTAGAAAAGAAATACATTTTTCTATCTGGCCCTTTGGTGTTCTATTTATTTGGGGACGGCTTATCTAAGAAGAGATATACAAATTATTAAGATTATGTAGTGAGTCCACTGGAATTTTCATAGTTTGCCAAAATATCCAGACTAGATAATATCTACAAACAACCTAGCCAACAATTTTGTAAAACATGCGCAGAGAAAATGCCCCTAGCTGAGTAATAAGGATAAGAGTAATGATCCTGGTTTACTGTGTTCTAGGAGTTTGGAATTTCTGTCTCACTATCTGCTCTTCAACAATAGTGAGCAGCGTGGCAGTACTGGAGAACCAGGCACGAAACAGAGACAGGAGCCCAAAGAGCTGGCAAAACATTCTGTCCAGCTGCACAGACAGTGGCTTTTTATCAAACCAAGCTGCTCAGCCTGCTCATTTGAATGAATGGTAATTAATAGGAATGTGTGTTAATTTGCCATCCTCTAAAGGGCATAAAACCAACAGGTGAGGAAATGCACACACACCTCTTCCACTTGTTTGTCCAAATCATGAAAACCTGTGCTGGTGTGTCAGCAGGCAAAGAGGAAGCAATTTGAAGGCCCGCCGCTAGGGGGAGCAGCTCTACATCCCAAACCACCCAGGCCATTGCACCCGGCAACTCCCTTTTGCCTTGGCGTCTCCCTACACACCGTGCCTTCGTCTATCATGCCGGCCCCCTACTGACTGTCAAGGTTCTAGGGTATCCCTAAATCTAGTGTGGGCACCTCTCGGAATTACCTCCATCTCACAGCATTATTATCTGGTTATTTCTCCCTCTTTGTAGCACTTGTGTTGCATCTGACCAGTGGGAATTGTTTTCTTCGGTCACTGCAGCATTTCATTTTTTAAGGTAAGTTTTCAATATTAAAAATAAAGTTTTCTTGAAAAATCAGAAAATCTGGCAACCATGAGTCCCACATCAAAGCAACGTGAGCTAGTCAAGCATCAGTTGTCCATACACAGAACATATATGTTCTGGTGCCCCAGTCTCCACCATTCCCTGTTGTCATGCAGGGCTCTCTTCCTTCATTTTATCACCAATCAAGGTATTGGTGAGTTTACCACCACTAAGGATTTGAAGACTTACATACTAGAATTGTGATTTCACTCTAGAACTGTAACTCATCCAAAATATGTGCCCAATATATGCTCAAAGAGTAAAGAAATCAACAAATTAGGGATAATATTTTACCTCTTAGGGCTGTTGGAAGGGCTAAAATAATATATGTGGAAAATACAGGCAACTATAACTTGAGATTGAAATAAAAATTACTTTGGTAGAACACCAGATCAGGACCTCATTACTTGAGTGTAGTGCTATATAATATTGACAAAGATCTCAAAGGAGGAAGACCTGGTATTTATCTTTCTAATTTTAGCAATTCAGTAAACTTCCTGAGAATGCTCTTAATTTTTTAACCTTGTAAATGAACAAAATATATGAATTTTAGAATAATTCAAATAATCTGGATAATTTTTTTCAGAATTAATTTTATTTTTTCATCCTTGAAAGCTGTTTGATTTACTACCCCGCACACCGTACACGCAATAGGTAATGGTTTTCATCTAATAAAACTGTACTACCATTATGTAATGACACTACATTCAACTCATACATTTTTCCAGTATGCAATAAACTTAATACTTTTTAAAAAATCAACGTTAAACTGGCAGCTTACAATTTATAAAATCAGCATTGAGATAAGGCCAGTATTACACATACAGCCTTTTACATTTTAACCATGGAACAAAACATGAATGGTTTAGCAATAATGTCAGTCCATAGGCAAGAGAGTAAGAAATTAATTAGAAATTTAGGGTATGGCTATTTCCAAACAGGACAATTGCCCCTAGCCTCTAGCTACTCTGTATCTTAGGCTTCAATTTCACTATATTCTGAAAATAGTTCGCCCTGCGTCACGCATTTGGCAGTCCTTCCTGCAGCTGAGGAAGCGCGCAAAGGCATGCAGTAAAAAGCACATACATATTGTTGTTGGCTGGGAAATAAGAAATATTTCCCTTTTTCTAATCATGAAATATTTTTTACTACTCTACAAGCTTTACAACGTTCTGTTGCCAAATACAATATCTTTAATTTTCCTAAAGCTCAAAAACATTAGGAACCACTCACTGTCAGGCTCTATAATTATTATTTTTTTTAACAGACCTTAACCTAGAATAGGGTATTTTGAGGTTAATTCTCTTTATTTCTCTCAGTTGTAGACTCTTACTTTGGCTTAGGAAAATCACTGTCAATTTTCTCAACCATGTTCAATCAACATATTATATTATTATTATATTATATATATTAATTATATTATATATGTTGGCATTTTATAACTAAAATACTTTTCCCAAAATATGTAAGTGTTTCTCTATCCTAAAATACAAATAGAACAGTTGTAGCTTCAAGGACTAAGGGGACCTCAAACACGGACACAGTCTATCCTAAGAGTACTGTGCACAACCACTTCTAAAACACAGCTGTTTAAATTTTTATTTCAGAAGTAAGTCTGGATAGATTCCAAAGCCACTGCTCGTAACATTGGTAGTATTCTTTTTAGTATAAGTAGCTTCCACTCTTTTAGACTCTCCTATGGACCTTTCCAAGCCCACTGAAGAGCGAAGTAACATTTAATCTGGAGATATAGTAAAGTTCGTTTGTCTTAGAGAATTGCTGATGGTTGGTTGTTCTTTTAAAAAACCCAGGTTTTAAAACTCCAGTTTAAAAGGTACATATTCTATGATGTGTGAACTAAAAGATAACCCAATACTGTTTAAACATCTTACTTTTAAATGTAAACATTTTAGTCAAAATACAATGAACGAACTCACAGCTCAACCAGTAAATCGTGTAAAGAAACTGTGTTCAGACTGATTTACTGTTCTTTTTCTTTAGGGTTACTTTAAAAAGGCTATGAACACTTAAAAATCAGCTGCCATAAGAAAAATATACTCAATGGTTAAACTGTTTCTGGCTCTCATTACATAAGCAGCTATATGGTGGGCATTCTTAATCAACCTGTAGTCAAGAGAGCACGTTGGCCTTTTCCTGAATTGTAAATGCTTGACTTTAAATATTGATTCATCAGTTTGAAAAGGATTTGACTTTTTTCATTTATGAAAAATGCCTGTGTGCTTTTTGTGTTGCGCTAATTTTTGAATGGTGGAACAGGTCACAGGCTCAGATCTTTTAAAAAGGTCAAAAGGAAAATCAAATTCTCTTCATGAGTGTTAGCAGAATTCCTCACATGTGTTTGAAAAGTCCCCCAACATGCCCTAGGTTCATGTATTAAGAGTTGTAACTAGTGAACTAAATTAATATATTAAGGACAGCATGTGGCTATTACATGTCTTAAGTGTATTACATTACACGGGAAATGTTTATTTCCCATTCATGTGTATATATTATATATGTGCGTGTGTGTGAATGTATGTATATGTATGTAAAGTTCATGATTAATGAAGTAAAAAAATTAATTTTCTGTTCTTTTAAAATGGCTCTTATAACTACTTAAATATTAATGACGTTCCTTATTCAAATCTTCTGGAAAGGAAATGCTCTGCCATTTCAAGCGCATAAGTTTCTGCATGTCCTTAACTTTAAATTCAAGATCCAGCTTGGACTCAGTCAAAAGACACTCTCATCAAAGAAAGAACTTCCATGTGTGTTCCAGAAAATACTAACACAACGTCCCAGAGTTAGCACTTACCACGGAAAAAAATTCTAAAGTCAATAAAGGCACGTGGCCTAGGTAATAAAGTAGATGTCATATTTTAATAGATTAAAAAATAAAGAACTTACAGAGCTCATGGAAGCGTTCTATGTATTGCCAAGGTAATATTTTCAAAATGAAATTGTACTTCTATGTTCTGAATTATTTTCAGAACTTAGGTAAACATGCAAAGAAAATTCTTTTCCTGTCTTACTTAAAATAGCTGTATTTCTATTTAAGTACCGAGCTGTATGTAAATAGAAATACATATCTGTGATTATGTTTGTCAAAAACTGAAACTGTCTTCCGCAGGATTCCATTCCCATCCCCTCTAGTTACGTATCTTTAAATTAGGTAATGGGCAGTGTTTGAAATGAAATATATTTACCAACTACATGAAAGTAGAACTGGCAAAAACGCCTAAGGGGAAATGCACAACAGAAACCATAGTGAGTAAATCCTGAACTAATGCAATGTAATCCTCCCTTTTACATATAAATATCTGATCATGAAATAACAACATATTAAAATAAATTCTTGTTTGCATAAGTCATGTTTAACCATAACTATTTCCTGTTTATACAAAGAAATTATCTCCTAGTAATGGAAAACTGTCACTAGAGTAAAAACTACACCTTCATAAATATTTTGAGTTAAATTGTTTAATTAAAGAAATATTGAACAACGCTTCTGGTTTGTTTGCAAATTGAATCTTTTTATTAAAATGCAAAAAAAAAAAACAACTGACATGAATTTCTTATTCCAGTAAATGTAGGTTTGATGACTATCTCGCGATCATCAAAACAGACCATTGAATTTTGATCCTCCCAAACTTCATCTTTACGAGTATATTAACTAATTTCCATTCCATGAAATGGCATCAGAACCTGGACCAGGGCTGTGACCTCTGGCTTGCTTTCTCTCTAATACCCACCACTGCACTAATAAATACTGCTGAGAGCTGCGAAACTTTATTTTCCCACAGAGGATGGTCACGGACTGCTTATGAATCTTGTGAACGTGCCCCCCCGCCTCCCCAGCTCCAGCGGGCAGTGCAGGCCTGCAGGCAGCTCCCGAGAAGCGCGCGGGGAACCTGCCCCTCCCGGCGCTGCGCTCCCGCCACCGCGCGGGCTTGAGGTGCCCGGCACAAGGACCGAGCGCCGTGGTTCAAGGCCCGGGGGAGCCTCCGGCAGAGTCACTTACACCCACGTACGCTGGCCTGGCGAGCAGATTTTCTACACAAGATCCCTGGATAGAGAGACAAGTCCCGTCATTCCCATGGCCAGCGGAGACCCGGAGGCGCTCGCACCCGCGCGCGCCAGCTCCCCGGCGGAGCCCAGCTGTCACCCTGCCCAGGGGTTACCCGCCCCCTGCTTGGTCCGCCCGCCCCCTCCTCTGCGCGAGAGCAGCTCCTGCCAGCGCCCGTCCCTCCGCTAGGCAGCCGCCTCCTCTCGGGGCTTCCGTTCCTCGGGCATCTCCAGGAGCGCGAGCCGGGGACCCCCGCGCAGCTCCGGGAGGAGCCGGTACCTACCTTCCCTTTTTCCCTGGGAGGCTCCGCAGGCCGCGCTCGAGGACTAGGAGCGCGCAGGGCCGACGGGTACGAAACGCGGCGCACGGCTGGGCCGGGGTGCGCTCCGCGCGCGCGCACGCCCAGCGCTTCCCGGCGCGGCGGGATCCGCGCTCTCCCGTAGCCGGGCAACGCCGCCGCGTCCCGGCCCCGCCCCACCTCCGGGCCCCGCCCCTGGGTGCTCGGCGGCGCCCCCTAGCGGCCCCCGCGACTGCGGTCAAGGAGCTGGTGGCGTCCCCGCGCGGCTGCCGCATCGCGTGAATGCATCCCCACCGCACGCCTGAGAGGGGACGGCGGGAGGGGGGACACCGAGGCCAGCAGGAGTTTGGCCATGTTAGGGAACTGCCTTCTGCCGAGCGAGGGCGCCTTCCTTTCCACCCAGGACGCATTTCCCAGGACCTTTGTGCCTTTCCCTCTGCCGGGTCACCTTCTACCCAGGCCCTCTGCATAGGAGGCGGCCCCGGAAAACCATGTGGCCTGTTTGCTCTGGACCATCAAGATCACCATGACCTAGCTTATCAATAACCGCCTCGTTCCGTCATTGATGAATTTTTCCAGCAGACCGTCACCCGAGGCTCACCTCTAGTCTGAAACCTCTAGAGGTCAGGGGGCGTGACCTAGATCACGGCTGTGTCCACCTCCTCCAGGCCAGGGCCAGCAAGTCCATCTTCCAGGGTCACTCAATAAACTCCAGGCCGCTAGCAATGTGGGGGGAGTTTGTCTTCACCACTATTTTGTGTAAAATATTAAAATTTCTGAACCTCAGTTTGTGTATTTATGAAGCAGAGCTAACAGCACCCGTCCTGCAGATTTGTTAGTAGAGGCATCATCTATGTAAAAAATACTTTCAGCCGTAGAATGCTATAGAAAGAAATCCAAGCAATTACAATTTCATCAGTCCAGTGAGTGAATAAATGGGCAACGTTCCTTCCCTCGCAATGACTTTGCGGACGAAGAGGCATCCACAGTTTCTCATCCGCTGGTCGTATTTTTCTGACACAACTGCACATCTTTTTAGGTGGAACCACATCCCATGTTTCTTTTCTATACCCCAAGGCCCAGATTAGCTCCTCAATAAATATCTGCTGCATGAATAAGTTTTTATAGTTTCTTACTGACAGGACCTCTTGAGATCTCACACTGAGAGCACCGTAGTGCTGTGGTAGGGTCTTGTGAAAAATACATGAAAAATATGACCATCCCCAGGGTCACACCTCAAGGCTGTCTACTTCCAATCTAACACAGCCCAGAATATAAATCACAATGACTTATTTGTAAGTGGTTTACGAATGACAGACACGATCTTATCTGAGGCGCAGAAGGTTGCCCTCACCTGTAAGCTGCTACCTAAGAGCACCGCAGGCTGGGTCTGCGTCACTCACGCGCCGTCCCCTGAAATCGTCTGTTCACCTGGGCTCCTTTCCCCAGCCCTGTGTCACTGTCCTGAGCGCACATCTTATTTTCTACTGTCGCAGAGCCTAGGATACTCAGTACGTCTTCGCTGAATTATTCTAAGGGCTTCCTTCCTCTTTTCCTCTTCGTCTCTCCACCTCCACAGCACAACCCTCCACCTTTCGCCTGAATATCACGCAGTCTTCAAGCCTTCCTGGCTGCTCTGTCCAGCCGGTCCTGCGTCCTCCTGCCTTTCATGACTGTCACTGTCCAATTAAAAGATTTACAAGAGGTTCCTCATTGTGAAGAATGGCTTTTAAACTCCTTGCATTAGCACTCGAAGATTTCCACGTCTGAGTTCCACCCTCATTTTCAGCCTTATTCTCTCCTCTAGTCCGCATGCTTCATATTCTGGGCAAACTGGTCTGCGTGCCTTGCCTCCCGGGTGCCCCGAACTCGCCCTTCCCTGTGCTCTCTGAGCTTCCTCTGCCTTCTCACCTCTTTCCCTTAATTCTCTGACTCTGGACCCACCTCACTCCAGTCTCAGGTCCAAGTCAGGAACCATAACTCTCATGAGACTCTCCAAATGCACCATCTTCTTAATACAGTGGCAGCACTCGCCACCTTCTTCCTTGCGTGGGAAGTACCTGTGACTTAGATTTCTTCCTCAGGAGTTAAAAATGCTTTCAGAGAAGGCACATACTTTGTTTGAACTTGTATCTCCGATAGTATCAAACATTCAAACAAATGTTTAATAAATGTATTCTGAGTGGATTTAATCGGATAGTTTAGGAACTACCTCTTTGACTGCAGCCAACTGCCTTTTCCCTCTGGCATCCTTTTGGACTTCTTGCATTGTTTCATGTGTGTGTGACTGCCCTTCCCCGTCAGCCCCTTCGCCCACTCTGGAGAGAGACCCCAGTGTTAACATGCATGGGCTTTGGCATCAGATTATCTGGTCTTGGATGCCAATTTACTGTTCACTAGTTGCATGCCCTTGGAAAAGTTATTTCACCTCCCTGAATTTCTGTTTCTTCATCTGTAAACTGCGTTGTGGTGATTGTTGGTAACTGTTAATAAGATAAAGTAGTTAAAGCACATGACACATAGTAAGTGCTCACTAAATGGCAGCCACTATTAGTGCCATTACATCTTTTGTAGGGCATACAATGTCTAGCATCAGTAAATAAATGATAATTGAGGTGACATTTGACAGAGGGGACAAAGAGCATTGAACCTCTGCAGTCTGGTAGTATACGCATTTTATTCTCTAATGCAGCCCGCTACGTTACATGAATAACCTTACCTCACTGTCAGGGTTTCCGTGATCTGGAGACAGTGTCTGAATGGGAATCCAGACCCACAAGTGGGCACCAGCAGTAGTACAAAAAGAATCCTATGATTCCTAGGCTTATTCAGGATGAAATCACTCCTTAGAATTAGGGCTGTAAGCATTTTTCTCCCTTTAAAACACTGAATATCATTAATAGGTTGAACTTTGTGCTGGAGAGGCCAAATTGCTATGAGGCTTTTGGTAGAGGTGTATCATTATTAAAATTATGTTAAGGTTGGTTTTCTGAAGGCAGTTTAGGCAATACTTAAGCTGGTACAAAGTGTCATTTTCTAGGATATTTCCAAAAAAAAAAAAAGCTTCATTAATGAAGTCACAAACTTCTTTCAAAAAGTGTCAGAGATATGCTAGCTCACTAGAAGCAAAGTTAATGGAAAACTGTTTGATATAATCATTTCTAATGTAAACCATTATTCCTGGAGAAAATGGAATAGAATGCAAGCTACATGGGAATACTGAATTTGGTCTGTTAGTCACAGTGCCTGATACATAGTAGGTACTCACTAAAAATTTGTTGAATGAATTAATAAATGGGGGTGAGAATCTCAAAGATTAATAAAGTTTGTCAAATATAGTTAAAATAAGGGGAAAATAAACAAGACCCAGATATTTAAGTAATTTCCAAGATCCATGGCTGCCAATTATAGATTATCAGTGTAGGGTTGGGGCCAGACATTGAGTGACTTGCTCGAGGTCACACATGAAATTAATAATAAAGCTGAAATCAAAATCCAGGCTCCCTGAATCCTAATGTGATCTTCACCATACCACTAGTGCATACATAAACCAACATACATGAAGAGGCCAAGGAGGTTATTTATTTCATTTATATAATGTCAAACTCATGACATTTATAGAGCAAAGTTGTTATAAGTTATAGCACTTGCACTGATCTTTTTGAGTTTATGACACCCCCGTTAGACAGACTTTTTATGTGTTTAATGAGAGAAGAAATATGCCATTGACTCTCCTCCTTTCTTTCCTGGTAAATATGGTGGACTCCTCTGTATATGGTTGAATTAAGGAACAGGTTCTCTGGGAAGCAGGCCATGATGCTAGGCTATAGGGGCACCAAAGTTTAGGGACGTTAAGGAGAATGCTGTACTTATCAAAACTCCTCTAAAGAGAGTGTGGTTTACATTGGAAGGAATGGTTTGATAAAGTTGCTTTAAACCCCACCTCATCACCCCATGTCTCTCTCCCTCCCCCTTTTCACCAAAGAGAAAAGTTAAGTCACAATGGGTGGTATCGAACTACCTCTCAATCTAAGGATGTGAGACTCAGTAACTTCTGAGTGGTGATTTGGGCAAGTGGGTGGATTTGAGGGACAACTTTGGAGCCAAAGCTAAATGGCTTGTGACGGCAGAGGAAAAATTAAGTACAGCCACCAGGGAACCTCCTTCTACCCTCCTTTCCATAAACAGTCCACCCTCTGAATTTGCACTGACAAAATGTTGAAGAATCAATCTTTAAAGGGACACCAAATTATTAATTTTTCCAGGGTGCCTTGGACTGGCCCAGCCATCATAGGAGAAGTTCTGACCAGAGGAGTAGCAGATGAGGGAGTCCCCAGGTAGTTCTGAAGCACAGGTAGAATGGGTTGAGTCTTGAGGTCCTTTATAGCTGTAGATTCTAGGCCAACTGATGGAAATCTCTAATCAAAAACTTCTAATAGCTTTCATAAGATATATCAAAAGAAATAAAGAAAACAGAGCCAATTTTTTTGGACAAAATTTTGGCGATAATGTTTGCAAAGAGCCAAGTTTGTGCTATATAATTCTTATAATAGAAAGAAGTAAGTTAGCCCTAGGAAAAAAGAACCCAATTTTCAAATCAGATAGACCTTAGTGCCACTTAACTAGCCCTGTGTCCTTGTACAGTCTCTCTGAGACTCACTTTCTTCATCTGTATAATGGGGATGACACACTTAATTGAAAATTTAAATGAGTGTTTTTCAAAAATAGTTAGATTGCCTGGCACACAAGTACTCAATAAATAGCAGTGAATTAATTAATAATTAGTAAATGTTAGTAATAACCTGTAAAGCTTTATATGAAACCTGCATGAGGGCAGTTATTTGGCCTTGAGAGAAGTGCATACCTGTAAAATTTACATTCAATAAATAATTTAAATTTATTCATGAGAAAGACATATTTTCCCCAAGAAAAAAAACAGAGAGTTAATGAAAACATGTTCAAAGATTTCTGACATAATCAAATGTTAATTGGTATCAAGTACAAGCCCGTACTGAGTTTGCAAACTGAAATCTTACAAAAGTCCACTGGGAATCTCTCTTGAGGAATAATGGTCTTTCATTAACTATTCAACTTTCCATGGACCCAACTGACATCTTCTAAGAAAATATCACTACCTTGGAAACACACAAACAGGTGCTTATATAATGCCAGACCTGTACACACACATATACACAGACACACACAAATACATATAATCTCACATCGCATTGATGTATTACATTTTTCTGTGAAAATTATTTCCAGTGTTATGGTAAATTATGTACAGTAGTGTTGAGACTGTTTAGAAATAGAAAATCCAAAGGAACAATTAGGCAGTAAGCAGACTAATCCAGTTGACTGACATATCTATCATGGAAACAAAAATGCATCGCAGTGGGAAGTGGTTATCTTTATCTTTCAAATGAACATTGTTCTCTGACCAGCTACACAGTGCATTTGTTTTAGCAGCGGTTGGAAAACAGACTATGCGTGGTGACTAGGTCCTGGAAAACTAGCCATGGGATCGGAGGTAAGTTTTTCTAGTCTCAGTTTCCTCATCTGTAAAATGGCTATAAAAAATGCCACCCTGCTTATTTTATAAGGATGTTCTGATCAGCTTTCCCATTTCACACATGAGAAAACTGAGTCGTGAAGTGACTCTCTTAAGATCACATACCTTATCAGTGACAGAACTGAAACTAGAAATAGGTCTTTTGAAGACTTGGACTTGTCGCAATAACAAAGCTACCACTGAAGCAATAAATGGGAAAGTGCTTTGAAAAATGTAACATAAGCTTCTTGTTTAGCAGAAGTATTATGAAGTATATCTACTTAAATCACAATCAAGATCATGTGGTAATTAATTAAAAAATGCCTTTTGAGGTGTACCTGTACATGAGCAACAGCCCCCTCTCTTAAAATCAAATACAATGCTTCATTTCTTAAAGAAGATACAAAAAGTAAACAATCAGCTGAATTAATTCAGACACTGAAGTAGATTTTCACGGACTTAACTTGCCCAAGCTAGTTTTCTACAAAGCCTATATTAATCAGATAATTGCTAATTCTCCCTTTTGTTTTGTGCTGAGGAGAGTTTGTATTTGTTTAAATGAACCTAGGAGCAGAATAGACAGTCACTGAACAATTTTTTAAAAACTCAAATTAAAGTAAATGATCCAGTTCCAACACATACTGATTTTAGGCATCTTCTCCAGGCGTTACTTTAAAAGCTTAATTTTCTTTATCTGAATGAGAACATTAATACTTTTTCTGTGATTTAAGGAGTAATTTTTCAACAAACAAACAAAAAAAATCAACCTAAACTGAATATTGTCCAGCAAATTGTGAACATGCTTTGTTGCACTGTCAGTAGAACAAAAATTTCAATGCCTCTCTTTGGCATGACTAAAATCACTAGTTAAATCTTTTAGATTAAATTCTTACTGAAACATTTTTAAAAAATATAGTCTGTTTAGAATGGTTTTAAATAATCTCCATTAGCTATTAGAGTTTTAAAATTAAGCAAACAGTGCTAATAATTAATGCCCTCCTAATATCAAGAGGAAATTTTAGAAAGTAATTTAATTAACTGACTCTGAAAAATTAATTACATATGAAATGAGATTCATCAGAATTTCAGACTAATGGAGAACCGGTCTTATCACTTACAATTTCTCTGTGGTTCAGCTAGCACAAAATGGACAGTTATGATGATAATTAAATATTCTACCCAAATAAACTTAGCACTAGGCATTAACATGAATCCATGTGAACACACAGCTCTTACTTTTCCACTGTATTAAGTTCCTGCACCTCAACGTAAAGATTGTGCTGGGTATGTACGTAATCATTGAATTGACGAAAAAAAGTTAAATTTCAAAATCAGCACAACAGTATATTTTGGTTTTGCCATGTGGAGCATAAAGTGAAAATGTGACTAAAAACTATGTAACATAATAACTTGATTACTCAGATAGTTTTCATAAACAGTTGGCAAATTTTAACTTACAACAGCTGTCACTATAAATTTAAAATAAATTGTAAATAGGAATATTGACCTTGTGAATGTTTCTGTAAATAAGGCTTGTGCTTTTTAAAAAAGTTACAGAAAATCACTAGAGTTTTTTTTTAACCCAATTTGGCACAACTTTGCCCTCACTGTTTTTAAAATCCTTCAGTTTTACACATAAGCGGCTTTAATCATACTTGAGTGCCTTTTCAGCGATTCCCTTGAGGATACAAACTGCCTAAGGAAATGTATTTAGTAGGTTTAGGTCTTGAAGGTGAGAGAATAAATAAACTAAAGAAACAAGTATTGCCGGAGATGCACTAAATAAACTCTTTTACATAAGAAAACAAAGAAAGCACTGGCAGCAAACAGTTCAGGGCCTGTTTCCTAAATAAAGTAACCAGTAAATACTTAGAGCAATTACAGTTTACAGATCTCAGGCTCTGAAGCACCGGTTGTATGCTAAACTTAGCACTCTTCTGTTTTGTCCTGTTTGAACAACTCATTTCCAAGTAAAATTTGCATGACAAATTACAAACCTTTTTGTACAAACAGCTAAAATGGCATCGAGTATCATATTTACTCTGATACATACATGTAGCATAAGATGGTGTTCAAGTTTTTCATTGATGAAAAACAAAAACCATCTTTTCGAACACACAGGGAAAGTGAAGTGAAAGCTGCACAAAACATAAAATGCTCTTCCTGCAAACGCGCTGAACGCTTTCCAGTACTCACCCTTTCGGCAGCTCCGTCTCTCCTTGGCAGCACTTCTGTGCCAAATGCTTCTACCTTCCCAAAAATGTATGTCAGCACAAGCCCAGACGAAACTTCAAATCCAGGAAAATAAAATTAACCATGCAGATCAAAGGCAGAGGAGCCGGGAGATGAAATGCCCCGTAATCTGATCAGTGATCAGTTGCAGAACATCAAAGGCACAGCTAAATTTATATACATGTGTGGATCTCAAGAAGCTCACTTCCAACAGGTAGGCTGCTTCCCTCCCGCCTTCTAGTCCACAGATTCTTTTGTTTGACACGGATCACGTTGTTTTCCTCTTTTTTGCAACGAGGCGATGCCCGTACTTCTCCCGAGCTTGGGCTGAGTGGCTGGATCCGTAGCTGAGCTCGCTGTGATTGTATGCTGGGAGCTCTGCCTAGTGCCAGCGGGTTCTGCTTTATCCCTTTCATCTCGCTGCACTCAGATCCCATGACATCATTCAGCGCCCCGGGACTGGTAGGAGAGCTGTAATTCAGCCTGTGGGGGAGTTCAGCTCGCAGAAGCCAGGGTTTGCCTGATTTCCAGTCGCGTTAGGCTATTTGTGCCCCACGCAGGGCAGTTTCTCTTATCTTTTCCCCAGTTGGAAAGGACGGGCGGGTGCTGCGGGGTGATGCTAGTGTGACAAGATTCCTGAACCATCCGGGTTCCAAATGACAGCCTTCCATTGCCTCTGCTCTGATAAAAATCACAGTTTTTCACAAAGACTGGATGCCAAATATTCTGAAGAGTGAACTATCACTATAAAGGCGATTCGGAAAAACGCTCGAGGGCACTGCCAGATGGAGAGGATAACATTTAAAAACGCGTGCTTTGGTTTTAAATGTGACAAGCCTTTAAGGATCTTAAGAAACCCATCTTTTCCTTGAAACTTAAATTATTAGAATTTGACTACCTATTAAAGTGGTTTTTTAATTAAAGTAATTAATCAGCTGATAACCAACAGTTAATCAGTGATTGATATCTGCCACCCTCTTACTTAAGCCCTTGGGCACAGACTTAATCTTAGTCTTGGACTTAGCTTGGGACTCTGAAAATTAGATTTTAGAACAAGGTGTAGTTCTTAGGTATAGTTCATTAACACCCAGAGGAAAACACTCCCCTTTGCTTACCCCAAAGTTCTATTCCTTGCCTTTTTAGTTGGGTTTCTTCTAAATCCAGAGTTTGGACTCTTCACTCACTAAAAATCACCACATTAGTCCAATTCTCCAATTAAAAATTAAACCTGTTGGTATTATTTATTATTTAGAATACTCTTACCACGGTCCTGTAACAATGGCAGAATCAATAAAATAAGATTATTTTTATTTTTAGTATTTATCAAAATAGAAGATAATAAGAATTTTTATCTTTATTACAATTCATGACACAGTACATTTCTGAAACCCAGAACACTCTTGCATGGGCTGAAGGAAGTTTTCCTATTTTATAATGGAAGTTTGCCAACTTTTAGGTCAGTGGAAAATATTTTTGCAAAACTTAGAAGACAGTAGAAGTTAACCTTTCTTTATATACTTCTCTCCCTAATTGATTTCATCCAACTTTTCCTGATGTGACATTTGAAAATGTAGTTTATGATGTGTTTATTGCCAGACTTTTATGATGCTTGAACAAATTTTAATAGCAAAACATTTAGTGTGAATAGCTAATGAGTTCAGTATAACATTTAAATAGGCTTATTTTTCAACATTACTTTTATAATTTTTCCACCTCATACATCATTTCTCAAAGATGCACAGAGCTCCGATGGTATTCGAAGTTGCACATGTGCTTCTCTGTGACTTCTCGAAAGCAGAGCAAGGAAACGCCTATGATACCTAGACTCCGCATAACATCTCCTGGGCTCCTTTGAATAGACAGGAACTGTTCAAAAGGACAAAATCTTTCCAAGTGAGCATGTGCCCATTTCTTCTCTGTGGTAATCCAGCCCTGCAACTAGCATGAAACCCAAATCCCTGATATCCTGACGTTAAATCCTAACAACTAGATGAACTGTAAGCTTCTTGGCACCAGCAAGTAAGTCCTAGTATCTTGATAGATGCTACACCAATAGAAAATGGTGAGGGGCTGAATCAGGATCTTATAGTTCCACTGGAGCTTAGAGAACTTACAGGAAAACCAGTCAAATGATCCTCAATTTACGCAAATCTCACTACAGAAGATTTGTTATTCAAACTATGTTTAGCAATGCAGTATCCTCTCCAGCGGAAGATTTATTCACCAAGTCGCTGAACATTATTTTGAATTGGTCCACTTGTGGCCACAACCGTCCCCCCTCAAGCCGCCCCATGTGTGAGATGAACGGGACTGAGGTTAGGGCCCCTTCTGTCACCAGGGGCAGAGCTTGGCCAGAGGCCCGCCTCCAAGGAGGAGTGACCTCCTGACCCAGGCTCATTAGTGCTGTGCTCCAGCCCGTGGAGCTGCCTGCATTGTGGAGATGTGGCCGCACAATGGTTATTTCTGAACAGCACCAGGAAGGGGAGCTACTGCAAAGCCTTTCTCTTTCCCTTCCAAAAAGCTTAGATTAGTGAAATTAAATCTGATGCGATGGTGATAAGAAATAGGTCCCTACACTCTACATAATTATCTGCTTTAATCACACCATGCCGCAGTATTACATCAGTGATTCTGAGTGCCCCATTGCAGTATAAATGGCTTATTTTACTCTCTTCCCCGGGTTCCACTTGAGCCACCTGGAGCAGGGGGCGCACGCTGAGCCAGACGGAGGGGCTCACTGCTGCCCTGCATCGCGCAGGAGCTGAAGAAGCTTCAGCTGTTTATATCAAAGAATCGAGGAGGCTCCTGAGATTCTTGAGAGCAGATCTCATGTAGCCCCCCAACTGCCACTGACTGCTATTTTCTTTCCAACATACGAAACATGTTTCCCTTGTTTCTTTACCTCAACAAGCAAATCACCTAATTTCTACAATATATATGAATATAGGTTCAGGTAATCCGTAATATTTTTTTCCATTAAGTTTCAAAGTTCTTGGGGTTACCTAGAACTCTTTTCTAATGCTATCTCCTCTAAACTTTCTGTTCAGAGGATACATCCTGGATTATACCAGATAACACAGCTTTGAATACATAAATTGGGAAGAATGATTTTAGAATGTGTTTCATTTACATGCTTGTGTATGTGTTAAGTAGCTAGATGTCATGGGCGCTGGAGTCAGAAAGGCCTGGGGTCAAGTCTCTCTCTTATTATCTTCGATTGAGTAACTGCTTGGACATTTTGGGCAAGATACTTAATCTCACTGAGCTTCATTTTCCTTAACTGTAGGAAGGGGGCAACATCTGCTTCCCTAGTGGTGAGACAACGAGCTTACGTAGAGGCCATCAAGCCCCCCTACTCCTGGGATGAAACTGAAGAGACATCTGTTCTGCCATGTTCACTGCAGCCTTATTCATAATAGCCAAGACATGGAAATAATCTAAGTGTCTATTAGATGAGCGGATAAATGAAATGGGCTCTGTACACACAGTGGAATATTATTCAACCACGAAAAAAGAAGGAAATCCTGACATTTGTGAAAACATGGATGAACCCAGAAGATAACTGAAATAAGCCAGACACAGAAAGACAGATATTGCATGATCTTACTTATGCGTGAAACTAAAACAAAACACTAAACCCATAGTAAGAGAGAGTAGAATGGTGGTTACCAGAGGCTGGGGTGTGAGGGGAAAGGGGATATGAAAGAATGAATGGTGGTGGCTGGGGCTTGGGGGGATGGGTCAGGGGGAGTTAGTGTTTAATGGGTACAGATTTTCAGTCTTGCAAGATATAAAGAGTTCTGGAGACAGACAATATAAATGTGCTTAATATGACTGAAGTGTACATTTAAAATGGTTAAGATAGTAAATTTAATGTTATGTGTATTTACCACAATAAAAACAATTCAGAAAATAAAAGAGCATCAAGCAGAAAAATCTTTCAATAGAAAAGCCAGGTTCCCTTGCCTTTCTCTGAGAATTAAAGAACAATAGTGAAACACCAACATTTGTTTGGGTGATGAAACTAAAATCTGAGTTGGGCTCAATATTCCAAAGGGGCAGGGCAGACTGTCACACAGCTCCTGGGGCCCATTAATCTGAAGCCAAGGTGACCCAGATGTCCTCAAGGCCTCCAGAGTCCTGAGACCAGTTTTACATTATCTGGTTACCCTCTACATGACTTAAAAAATAAATGGCTCAAACCTGTTATTGTTCCAACCCAGACTCATATTGTGAAATTCTCACGAACCCCCACCGCCTTGCAATGTGACCTTCCTTGGAGACAGAGCCTTGACAGAGGTAATCAAGTTAAAATGAGGTCATTAGGATGGACATTAATCCAATATGACTGGTGTCCTTATAAAAAGGGAAAATCTGGACACAGACACTCACAGGGGGAAGATGATGTGAAGGCTTGGGGCGAAGATGGTCATCTCCAAGCCGGGGGAAGAGGTCAGAGGCCTCAGAAGGAACCAGCCCTGCGACACCTTGATTTCAGACTTTTGGCCTTCAGACTGAGACGATCAATCTGTGCTGTTTAAGCCCCTCAATCTATAACACTTTGTTAGGCAGCCTGGGAAACCAATACGGAGCCTTATCCATACAGAAGACTCACATTCTCCTGACTGCTTCCTGAAGATCCCTCAGCTCTTGTGAACACCCTCTGCCTGGCTGGACTGTTTGTCTTTGTGGGCAGAAGTTTCCTTCCTTCTCCAAAGTGCCAGTTCAGGGCACTGTTGAGCGAAGCAGAGTATTACTGAACTTAAAGAGAGGGATTAAAGCACAATTTTTTGTTATTATAAATAAAGCTGCTATGACCACTGGTGTACAAGGCTTTGAGTGGATATACATTTTCGTTCTCCCAGGTAAATACCTAGTAGACTTTTGGGGTTATGTGATATATGTTTAGCTTTATAAGAAAAAATGCCAAATTGTTTTCCAGAGTGGTTGTATGATTTCACATTCCTGTCAGCAATATATGAGCTTTCCATTTGCTCTCCATCCTTGACAACACTTGATATCGTCAGTCTTTATAATTTTAGCCATTCAGATGGAGTCTAGTGGCAACTCAGGATGGTCTTAATTTACATTTTTCTGATGTCAGTGCTTAATTTTTTATACATATACATTTCATATTTTAGGATAATTTTTAGTTGACAGAAAAATTAGGTAGTTATTACAGAGATTTCCCATATACCCTCTGTGCCCTGTACACAGTTTTCCCTATTATTAACATCTTTCATTAGTGTGGTATATTTGTAATAATTAATGAACCAATATTGATACATAATTCTTAATTGAAGTACTTAGTTTACACTAAAAGTATACTTTTTTGTCGTGCAGTTCTATGGTTTTTGACAAATGCATAATATGGATCTACTGTTATAGTATCATACAGAATAGTTTCACTACCCTAAAAATCCTCTGTACTCCACCTATTCATCCTTCCATTTCTTCCCTCTAAGCCCCTTTACTTCTGATCCCTTTAGAAATCTCCATAGTTTTGCTTTGTCCAAAATATCACATAATAGGAACCATACAGTATCATACAGTATGTAGTCTTCTCAGATTGACTTCTTTCACTTAGTCATATTTATCTAACTCCCCATTCTTTTTCATGAACTGAGAGCTTATTTCTTTTTATTGCTGAGTAATGTTCCATTGTATGGATGTACTATAGTTTATCTATTCACTTACTGAAGACACTTTGGCATCTTCCAAGTTTTGGGAAGTAAGAAAAAAGCTGCTACTAACCTCTATGCACAGGTTTTGTGTGGACATACATTTTCAACTCAGTGGTTAAATACCCAGGAGCATGATTGCTAGACTATATGGTAAATCTATGGTTAGATTTTTAAGAAATTGCCAACTGTCTTCCAAAGGGACTGTGTCATTTGCCTTCTTACCAGCAATGAATGAGAGCTCCTATTACTCTGCATCTTTGTAGTATTTGGTACTGTGTTTTTGGGATTTTAGTTATTCTACTAGAGTGTGTGTGGTATCTCTTTTTCATTTGCAATTCCCTAGTGACAGATGAGGTTGAACATTTTTCATATGCTTATTTGCTACCTGTATATCTTCTCTGGTGAGATGCCTATTCAGATCTGCATTTATTATTGAGTTTTAAGAATTCTTTGTATAGTTTGAGTGCACATCTTATATCGGTTACATGTTTTGCAAATACTTTCTCCCAGTCTATGGCTTGCCTTTTCATTCTCTTAACAGTGTTTTTGCAGAGCAGCAGTTTTTAATTTTAATAAGGTTTATCTTACCAATTTTTTTTTCATGGATTGTGCTCTTAGAGTGGTATCTAAAACTCATCACAAATCCTAGGTCACTTTTATGTTGTCTTCTGAAAGTTTTGTAGTTTTGCATTCTACATTTAGGTCTATGATTCATTCTGAATTTTTTTTGAAAAGTGTAAGGTCTGTGTCTAGATTTTTAATTTTTTTGCATGTGGAGGTCCAGATGTCCCAGTACCACTTACAGAGAAGACTTTCCTTCCATTGAATTCTTTGTTCCATGTTGAAGATCAGTTGACTATATTTGTGTAGGTTTATTTTTGGGATCTTTAGTCTGTTCCATTGATCTGTTTGCCTAGTCTTTTACTAACACTATATTGTCTTAATGACTGTGACTTTATAGTAAATCTCAAAGTTGGATAATATCAATCCTCTGACTTTGCTGTTGTTCTTTAGTATTTTGTTGGCTATTCTGGGTCTTTTGCCTCTCCATATAAACTTTAGAGTTTGTCAATATCCACAAAATAACTTGTTGGTATTTTTATTGTAATCGCATTGAACTTATAGATCAAATGGGGAAAGTTGACATCTTAGCAATAGTGAGTCTTCCTATCCAAGGACATGGAATAACTGTCCATTAACTTAGACTTTCTTGGGTTTCTTTCATCAGTTTTGTAGATTTCCTCATATAGACCTTACACATTTTAAGAAGATTTATAATGAAGTACTTTAGGGAGCTTTTGAGGGGGGGCTGTTAATACAAATTATATTGTGTTTATAATTTCAAATTTCAATTTCCAGTGCTTGTGTGTAGGAAATAATTTGACCTTTATATGTTAACCTTACATCCTACAACCTTGCTGTTATCCTTTATTAGTTTCAGGACTTTTTTGGTAAATTCCTTGGAATTTTCTATATAGACAATCACATCATTTGTGAACAAAGAAAACTTAGTTTTTTCATTTCCAATCTGCTTATTAGTTGTAAATATATATTGCAAACTCTAGGGCAACCACTAAAATCTAATCTTAAATACACTTTCATGTGATACTATAATGCTTCATGGGTAGTACAGGTGCCTTATAACTGAGCATTCCTAATTCCTCTCTCCCATCCTTTATAACATTGCTATCATTAATTTCACTCATCCATATGCTATAATCATCCAACATGTTGTTATTATTACTTTGAATAAGGAGTTATCTATTATGAACTAAGAATAAGAAAAATTAAAGATTTTTTTTTACCTTTACTTGCTCTTCTTTTATGTAGATCTAAGTTTTTGACCTTTTAATTTTCCTTTTCTCTGAAGAACTTCTTTTAACATTTCTTGCAAGGCAGGTCTACTGGCAACAAATTCCTTCAGTTTTTATTTGTCTAAGAAAGTCTTTATTTCTTCTTCAAAGAAGGATTTTTTATATCCTTTTGAAGGATAACTTTGCCAGATACAGAATTCTAGGTTGGTGGAGTTTTTTTTTTCCAACTCTAACTTTCACTCCACTTTCTTTTTGTGTTCACAGTTTCTTATAAGAAGTCTGATGTACTTCTTATTCTTGTTTTTCAATAAGCTAAAGTGCATTTTCTTTTTTCTTCAAACTTCTTTCAAGATTGTCTGGTTTTCTGCAGTTTAAATATGATACACCTAGGTGTAGATGTCTTCATATTTATTCTAGTTGATGTTCTCTGAGCTTCTTGGATCTGTGGTTTGGTGTTTGTCATTAATTTTGTAAAATTCTCATCCATTATTATTTTAAATATTTATTCTGCTCCTTTCTCTCTTTCTTCTACTGACATTCCTGTTACTTGTATATTGCCTTCTGTATTTCTCCCACAGATTTATTTCATTCTTTTTTTCTCTTTGCATTTTAGTTTGGGAAGTTTCTACTGATATTTCTTCAAGTTCACTGATTCTTTCCTTTATTGTGTCTGACTACTGATGAGCCCATCAAAGCACTCTTCATTTCTATTATAGTGCTTTTGATTTCTAGCATTTCTTTTAAAATTTTCTTAGAATTTGCATCTCTCTGCTTACATTACCCATATGTTCTTGCATGTTGTCTACTTTTTCCATCAGAGCCCTTAATATATTAATCATAGCTATTTTAAATCCCCTATGTAATAATTCCAACTCTATCATATCTGAGTCAGTTTCTGATGTTTAAACAAAGAGGCTTTGTCTCTTCAGACTGTTTTGTTTTATAATTTACTAAATGCTTTCCATTTCCTTTTTTACCCTAAAATGTACTTTAATAAATGCTGACCTAAAGTCAAAATATTTAATGGTGCAACCATTTACAAAATGGAAAGATCATCTACCATGTAATTGGGGGGCATAAAACACACAGAATAGTTAAAGCTCATGACTAAAAATCAGGAAAAGACAAAAATTTCCAAACTGTTTTCTAAAATGGCTGTATAATTTTGCATTCCTTCCAGCAATGTATGAAAATTCTACTTGATCCTCACTCTCATTAGCATTTGGCAATTCTGACAGGTGCCATAGTTGCAGCTCATGTTTTTAACTTACAATTCCCCGACAATTAGTGATGCTGGGTGTCATTTTATATGCTTATTTGTTACCCGTATACTTTTATTTTTGGTGAAGTGTCTGTTCAGATCTTTTGCCCATTTCTAAATTGGTGTTTTCTTAATGTTGAACTTTCAGAATTCTTTGACAAAAATGTGATTTAGAAATATTTTCTTGTAGTCTGCGGCTTGTTATTTCATTCTATCCGTGTATCTCATGGAGGAAACATTTTAAATTTTAATAAAGTCCAATGCAGTCATTTTTAAAATGTATCATGATTTTGATGTCCTACTTTATAACTCTTTGACAAACCCAATGTCACACAGATTTTCTTCTATGTTTTTTCTAGTTTTCTAGTTTTACCCTTTATGTTTAAGTTTTTGACCCATTTGGAGTTAAATATTGTGTAAGGTATGATATGTAGATTGAGGTTCATTTTATTGCCTATGACCATCCAAATATTTCAGCACAGTTTGTTGAAAAGGCTATCTTTCTCCATTGAATTGCCTTTGGACACTTTTGTAAAAATAAAATCCGGTTGGCTATATTGTGTGTAGGCCCATTTCTGGGCTCTATTCTGTTCTGTTGACCCATGTATCTATTTTTTGCCAGGACAATATGTTCTTATTGCAGAATAATTATATAATTATATAATTTATAATAAGTCTTCAAATCAGGTAGTGTGAATCATCCAAATTTGTTTCTTTCTAGAATTATTTGGCTATTATAGCTTTTCTGAGTTCCCATCCAACTTTTAGCATAAGCTTATTGAAATCTGTGGAAAAAAGCTTTCTGGGATTTTGACTGATACTATGTTGAACCCATTGGTCTTATCGGGGAGAACTGACATTCTAGCAATATTAAGTCTTGAACCCATGAACATGTATACTTCTATTTTTTTTCCTTATTGGTTTTCTTTGACCAGTGTTGTGTATTTATCAGCATAAATATGTTTCACATGCTCCACATCTCTAATCATCAGAGAAATGCAGATTAAAACCACAATGAGATATCACCTCACACAAGTTAGGATGGCCAACATCTAAAACACAAACAACAACAAATGTTGGCGAGGATGTGGAGAAAGGGGAACCCTCCTACACTGCTGGTGGGAATGTAAAATAATTCAACCATTGTGGAAAGCAGTATGGAGGTTCCTCAAAAAGCCAAAAATAGAAATACCACTTGACCCAGGAATTCCACTCCTAGGAATTTACCCTAAGAATGCAGCAGCCCAGTTTGAAAAAGAATATGCACCCCTATGTTCATCGCAGCAATATTTACAATAGCCAAGAAATGGAAACAACCTAAGTGTCCATCAGTAGATGAATGGATAAAGAAGAGGTGGTACATATACACAATGGAATATTATTCAGCCATAAGAAGGAAACAAATCCTACCATTTGCAACAACATGGATGGAACTAGAGGGTATTATGCTCAGTGAAATAAGCCAGGCAGAGAAAGACAAGTATCAAATGATTTCACTCATCTGTGGAGTATGAGAACAAAGAAAAAACTGAAGGAACAAAACAGCAGCAGACTCACAAAACCCAAGAATGGACTAACAGTTACCAAAGGGAAAGGGATTGGGGAGGATGGGTGGGAAGGGAGGGATAAGGGGGAAAAGGGGTCATTACGATTAGCATGTATAATGTAGTGTGTAGGGGGACACGTGAAGGCAATATAACACAGAGAAGACAAGTAGTGATTCTATAGCATCTTACTATGCTGATGGACAGTGACTGTAATGGGGTATGTGGTGGGGACTTGATAATGGGGGGAGTCTAGTAACCAAAATGTTGCTCATGTAATTGTACATTAATGATAGCAAAATAAATAAATAAATAAAAAGAGCAGCCATGGAGGTAAAAAAAAAAAATATATATATATATATATGTTTCACATATTTTGTTATTTATACCTAAGTAATTTTTTGGTGTTAATGTGAAAGATACTGTTTTCTCAATTTCAAATTCCAATTGTTCATCACTTATCTACAGAAATACAATAGATTTTTGTGTACTGATGTTTTATTCTGTCACCTTCCTATATTTAGATTCATTTACTGGTTCTGGGATTTTTTTTAAAGGCGCTTTGGAATTTTCTGAATGAATAATGATAGTATCTACAAATTGAGATTGTTTTATTACTTCTCCAATCTGTTTGTCTTTTATTTCTTTTTCTTGCCTTATTGAACCAGCTAGGTCTTCCATTAGGATGCTGAAGGAGTGATGAGACAAAATTTCCTTGCCTTTGTCTTGATCTCAAGGAGAAAACATTCAGTTTTTCACTACTAATAAATGGTAGCTGTAGAGTTTTTTTTTTGTAGATGCTCTTTATCAAATAGAGAAGGGTCCCATTTATCCCTAATTTCCTGAGAGTTTTTAATATAAATAGATATATTTATACCTATTATAAAAGATGTGTGTGAAATGCTTTTTCTGCATCTATTGAAGTGGTATATGGCTTTTCTTTGGTTTGTTTATATGGCAAATCACACTG
The DNA here is from genome assembly GCA_029783875.1 of Phataginus tricuspis. Classification (NCBI taxonomy): domain Eukaryota; kingdom Metazoa; phylum Chordata; class Mammalia; order Pholidota; family Manidae; genus Phataginus; species Phataginus tricuspis. Next base: position 9,900,831 of record JAQQAC010002067.1, on the reverse strand, counting down.
ACTGATGCTTGAATTTTGGCTTAGTCTTGCCTTCTTGGGATTTCCTTGTGGTATATGAGCCTTTTTATTTTTATATTTGAGCAATGCATTATTGGGATTTGGTTGTGATATGAGTTGGATTTAATTTGATTTTTTTTTACATTTATGTTCATGAAGGATAATGATCTCTAGTTTTCTATGCCTCTGTTTAGTGGAGGTACAGGGAGACGCTGGCCTCATCAAATGAGTTGAGAATGAGTTGCCTCCTCCTCTATTTTTCTAGAAGAATTTGTGAAGAATTGGTATTATTTCTTCCTAGATATAACATTATCTTTTTGTACAGCATACATCATGGCACAGTTGCTATTTATGATTTATTGAAAATGACTATGGAATTTTCTTAATTTTGTTCAAGGTCACAGCCTATTGATTCTTGCTACTTATTTTTAGCTTCATTGAAACAAGTAAGAGAGACATATTTTTAGAAGTAGATTTAAGGAATTTTGCAAAAGGAACTGTTATAGTCAACTTTGTACTTTTCCATGTCCTACTTAGAACCTGTGGCTTAGGGGGATGGTCTCTTCCGTTAGGCTTCCTTGGCTTAAATTCCCGCACTTCCACATGAACTTCCGGGTGTGAATAAGTCACTTTAATCTTCAGATTCCTGATCTCTAAAATGAGGATAATAAAAATACCTACTGCTTCATGTTCATATAAACATTAGAATAGTACTGGAATGCAGTAAGTATGGAATGCATATTAACTCTCAGCTATTAAAACCTTGCTAAGAAATAAAGACATGTCATTTCTGACTATAATAGGTGAGAAAAACTTTTTTCTTTGGAGAGAAAGGAACTCTGTATTCTGCTTTTTCTAAGGATTTTTCACATTGAAGCCAGAAGATATTTTGTATTTTGGCAAGCAACGTGCTTTATAGCATTTGAAAGTGGGCAATTCTGATCTTAAAAAATTGCTACGGTGGTATTTGAGTACTACAGAACTGAACTGAAAAGTCCAAAGTATATCACAACAGTTTTCAGAGGGCTTACTTCATTTATGTTCATGCCAAAATTCAAAGTTAAGGAAGCACCATTCTTTAGATGCATGTACAAGATTATAAGTCAGATTCTCTCAAAATAAAAAATGAAGTGTGTATTGGGTGTGTAAACTTTAAGGACCTGCAAGGATTTTCATATACAGGCACAGCTAGACAGTGGGTGAGTTCTCCACTGTCAGAGGGGCAGGGTGACCGCAAACAAAGCAAGATTGGTTCTTCATAAGTGCACAGGCTAAAAGCATAGTGGAGAGCTGAAGTCTCCATGGAGACAAGGAGCAATAACCAGGAATACAACTGAGGTGGTCTGTGTGTGTTGGACGGGTGAGGAGCGATAGCATGTCATGGTTCTGCTGTCCTGGCATGGTGTGGGCTTCCTAGAGAGAGGGCAGAAAGTTTGAGGTGCCAGGGAGGAACAGAACTTCTTGTGTTAAGACTAAGAGTATCATCTCAAAGGTCTGCACACAACATGGGTGAAAAGCAAAGACTTCAGCTGGTAAAAAGGAGGAAGTCCAACTGGCAAAGTCAGGAGAGGGGTCAAAAGGGAAGGACCCTGGGGCTGTGTGCACATGGGACACTGACAGAAGAGGCTCTATGATCAGAGGCAGGAATGTGTCCAGCGCCCCCTTGATGGCTCATCTGGGGTGCCGGAGAGGTTGGGAATGTGGTGGACTGTTTCCATGTGCATTCTGCAGTTATGAACAATACTTCCTGGGTATTGGTTTCATAACCAACTTTCCCAGTTCAGAGGCCAGGAGACTAAGGGTCAGAAAAGCTATGTCACTTCACAAGGTCACATGACTAAAGTCAACCTAAGTAGCATATGACTCTAAGTTATGCTCTTTTACAAGGTCACACTATTTCACTACTGTTTTCTGTTAATTAAACGTCTTTCTATAATGCTGTTTTAGTTTTCACAAGTAGGGAGCTCTGCCAACTTAGGCATTAAGAGCTTCCGTAAATTAACTTAGGTTTCTTGGGCCACAGAAACCCCAGACAAGAGGCTTCTGGATGCTGTCTTGATGTTAAAATGTTAAATTTCAAGTATTGGGATTTTTTTCTGATCACAAAAGCTGTTTATAGTAGTACAGAAACACCAAGTAAGAAAGTCACTCATATCACCCATCATTTTAATTTATTCATCTTTTTAAAAAGTTATGTGAACTTAAATCATGAAAGCAAGATGAAGAAGCCTTGTCCCCCCCCAGAGGTAAGCCTTGCCAACAGCGTGTGAGTGCACTTCTGGACAGGCAGTCTTTTGGTTTGAGGGCATGAATGTAGCTCAGCCATTTCTGTTGCTGCCTCTCTCGGCAGCTGCCTTTTTCATTACTGGCAAATCCTGAATAGAGAAGGTGGTGAACTCACTGGCTTCTGCCAGGGGTGTTCTTCCCCTCCTGTTTATTTAACCTTATGGTCGGTATCTTAAGTGCTACTTCTGTGTGGTATTTTATACAGGAAATGTGTTGTGGCCGCTTTATCTCACAACTATATCTACATGCAAAGCTTTATGAGATAAATGTCTCTGACAATCACTCCCTTTATTGGGAATGCCTTCGACATGGGGCGGGGTGGCGGAAGAGATTGCAAAATAAGACACTGTCTTCAAGTGAGGTTTGCAAGGAAAAGGTCGCTTGTGTTGGAATTCGAATAGAAATTGCACCATTTCCTCTCTAAAGGTCTAGCATGAAAAGAGAAACATGACTCAGAGATCAGAACATCAGCACAGGAGTTGCTAATAGGAACTCAAAGGAGAGTGAAATGGGCACAGTGCAAATGACCTCCCCTCCCTTCCATTCCAGTCCCATTACCCAGGACCAGCCCTGCCGACAGCGTGGTGGAAAACCTTCCAGCTGTGTGTCTCTGCAGGTACACACACACATCACACCACACTATGCACACACACCATACACACTGCACAAGCACCACACACACAATACTGGGTATGCATCACAGTACACACACCGTGCATACACTGCACACACACACCCCTCAAACCCCACATATTACACCATGCACACAATACACACACACACATAGTTTTTTAAACAAAAAGGGGGCTATGCTACACTCTACTGTATTGTTTTAAAATCTACTTTTACACACTAAACATATCAGAATGCAAGCACGATATTCCCTTATTAGTGGATATTGTTATTTCCAGTTATTTTCTTATTGCAAACAATACCATAGATAATATCTTTGCCAGCATGTGCTTATATTTCTTTAGGAAAGATTCCTAGAAGATTGCTAGGTCAAATGATATATATTTAAAATGTTATGGTAGCACCATGTTACTCTCAAAAAGGCTGTGTTTTCTCCAAACTTCACCTTTGCTTTGTACTGAATTTTATCAGTATTTTCCTTTTTTTTTTGTCGATTAGATAGGTGAAAAATATCCTCTCATTGTTTTAACTCGCATTTCTTATTAGATTACCAGTGAAGTTAGGCAGTTTTCACATATTTATTGATCATCTACATTTCCATTCTGTGAACCGATTTTTTACTATTATTTAACATGTTCTGCTTTGAAACAATTATTTATATTATAAATAATACATCTATTACATATGTTGCAAAACTGTCTCCAAGTCTTTTACTTGCATTTTAAACCTGCTTCTATCTCCATATAACATAATCAATCAAATTGATTATTCTTAGCCTGTGGCTTACTATTATTGGCATATAGGTTCTTCTGATTTTTTATTTTATTTTATTCTGCTTTGTTTTCCTGTATTGTACTTCATTTTATTTTATGTATCTTTCCTTCTGTCCTCATTTCATATTTCATTTTCTATCCCCTCCCCCAGGATCTGCCATTGTGCCCCTGACATCTTCTTTTTCCCTTGATTTCTGGATTTTGTGTCATGATTAGGAAAGGCTGTCTTCTCTGGATTAGAGAATCCTTACTTTTAACGGCAACATTAACCTAGCAAGTCACTCTCAGAGGTAACTAGACAATTTAGCTTACTCACTAAAGGGTGTGTAGTATTTGTATGCCTGACAATGTTAATATTTTTAGGATAACTGTTTTTAAGGTATAAATACTTTCTTTACATGTGACAGTGAAGCATATCTGAACTGAAAAGCCCAAAGTATATCACAACAGTTTTCAGAGGGCTTACTTCATTTATGTTCATGTCAGAATTCAAAGTTAAGGAAGCACCACCATTCTTTAGATGCATGTACAAGATTATAAGTCAGATTCTCTCAAAATAAAAAATGAAGTGTGTATTGGGTGTGTAAACTTTAAGGACCTGCAGGGATTTTCATATACAGGCACAGCTAGACAGTGGGTGAGTTCTCCACTGTCAGAGGGGCAGGGTGACCCCAAACAGAGCAAGATTGGGATAAATCCTCCAATTTCAGTTCAGAAGTGTGCTAGCTCCTCACCTTTCCCAAGAGAGAAAAGATAAGCATTTCCCTTCACCATGCCTCTAAGCCTAACCCCCTAAGTCCATTTTCCTCATCGTCATCAGAATGGATGATCTAAAACTTCCCATGGATCCTGCACCTTAGTCAGCTCAGGCTGTCATAACAAATTACCATAGATGGAATGACTTAACAACAGACATTTATTTCCCACAGTCCTGGAGGCTGAGAGGCTGAGATCATACAGTCTTATAAGGAGGCTTGATCTCCATCCTGTGGGTAAAAAGGAAATAGCATGACGTATGGACTGCATGTGTGCCCCACCCCAAGTTCATCGGCTGAAACCCTGATCCCCAGTGTGATGGTGTCGGGAACTGGGGCCTTTGCAGGTGATCAGGTTAGGAGGGTGGAGGCCTCATGATGAGATGATTGCCCTTCCAAGAAGAGACATAGCATCAGGTCATTTCCTGCCTCCGTGTTCCTCCTGGTCTTGATTTATTTCCTGCTTAATTCTGTCCCATCCTTAAAATTGCTCCTTCACCTATATAGACCTGGTGAAGCATAGGGAAAAAAGGGAGTTTTTCATGCACTGATGGTGGGCTTATGCATTTGTAATTTTTAACGTGGCTGTGCTTATTCATTCTAGTTCTGGGACTGTGCCCTACATGTGCGCCAGGATCATTAACAAGGCTGAGCATTTCCATATTATTTCTGTGTCAGCTGAAATGATAGCTTTGCCTCTATTCTCACTGGAGAAACTTGGAGATTGGAGAAAAAATTATTGCTCATGGTGCCACCTGCCCCAATGGTTTATGCAGAGGCAATCTCCATTAATGCGGAGACTTAAGAATAGTGGTCAGGCTGGGAGAGGGGTGATGCGCCTTTCATGCAGCTTATCCAAGGCCATTATTTTCTGAGGAATAGGGTCTAAGTCAAACTAGTAGCGGAAAGAGGCTTGATCCCAAATTCCCCATGCAGGTTAGCGGTGAGTTTTGTTTCCTACAGGGATTCAGGAGATTAATCAGCGTGAGCCAGTGAGAGACACCAAGGGATGTCCATTTCTGTCCATCCTCCATCCACGGGATGAACGTGGGGCCAGGTTTCCAGGGAGGAGAGCATAACAGAGAGAGAGAGAGAGGCACAGGACCTAATGTCAGAGTTCAGGACGAGCGCGAGGTGCAGGGAGGCCTAGGGAATCAGAGAATGCCCACCCGGAATGTCCTCCAAAGGACTAAATAGAGACATATTGCCCCTCTTGGGTGGGATGGCAGTGGGAATTTGGTGAGCAATTCTTGACCACCTCCCTCAACTTCTTCCTTGTGCTGCCCACGAATCAGAACCATGTTAGGATATTCAGCTCACTTCGTCTTCCAGGGGAAAAGTTACTTACAGGGCCCTTAGAAGCAAATGTGTATCTGATCTGAAAAAATATGTGAAATTATACTGACTTTTGGAAAGAGTGGGACCCTTCATCCACGGCCTTCTGAAAAGCACCAGTCATCCTTCTGTGGACCGCCAGAGGACAGGCATGTCAGCCAGCAAAGAGCCCTCCTCAGGGGCTGTGACGATGGCCTTCTCAGTCCATCCCAGCCCCAGAGTGGCAGCAGCCCTGTGGGACCGAGATGAGGGGAAGCATCATTCAGATTATGTCGGCGATTAGTGAAAGTTTGAAACAACCCAATCGAGCACAAATAGAGCAATGGTTAAATACATGATGGGAATACATACTTTCTAGCTATTTGAAAAAATTAGGTAGTTATGCTTGGAAGATGTCTATGATATTTTTTAAAAGCAAGATGCAAAACAGTCTTATGACATAAACCCACTGAAGACTCTCCATGTGAATACTCTATTTTTGTGTATGTATAGAAAGAAATAGAACATGGAAGGACGCTTAACAACTGAAAAGGTCTGCTCTAATGTCACCAGGCTTGGGGGCCTCTTTTCTCTGCCTCTGGAATACCCACTGTAGCGCTTGCTATCTCCAGCAGAGCAAATACCCCACAGCCTTATAGATTGCTTTCTGGTTCTTCTTTGCATATCAGACCCTGAGCTCTTTGAAGGCAGGTTTGTGTTCATCCTCAGAGTCCCCGAGTCTAGATCAGTGCTGAGAACCAGATCAGCAGTATGAGATTGGGGGTGAAACCTACCATTCGGTACTACACGGTGCAACTCACAGCACAATCATCCTGTTACTGGTGAACTTTCAGGTGAAAAGTAATAACCATACTCCCAATGTTCAGTAAAATACTTTGTTTGCTAAGATTGTCCCAGACTGTGGTGAGAACGCTCTAATGGGTGTCGGCAGCTTACCGTCTTCCTATTTCACACTTCAGCATTGCCCATGAAGTGTGGTCTCAGCCGAGAAGCGCTGAGCAGTCATTATTGGGACCTATGAGGATATGAAAAAATTTGGCAACAGGCAGAAGAAGGTGGGTTACTAAGCATTAAATGATGGGTAAAAGAGGCAGGGAAGACAGTAAGATACAATGATTGACAAACAAGGGAACTTGTTCAGGGTTATTAGTTTCTGCCGTGGGCATAGTGGATCTTCACATGGTCTAATTTTGTGAAAACCTCAGTTGGTATTTGTTGGAAATATTTCCTGATATTCTGGGTACATTCTTCTTCCTTCAGTTTTAGCTTTACTGTTTAACATCATGTCACTTCCAAGCAGGCAAAATAAGGGCTTGCCTCCTTTGGTGTTAACACCTTTTAAATATTTGTAGACGCTTATCAAGTACCCAGGGATCCTCTCGCCACCATTACTTGGCTGATCTACACACTGCCAGGTCTTTTGATCTTAATGCACACGTCATTCCTTTGATCATTTTGGTACCTTGCTCTGGACCCTCTCAACTGTATCAACTTACTTCTGTTAACAAATAATACTCTGAGAGGTTCAACTACAGTCTCTGAAGAAGGAGATTGCAGAGAGAAAATTCCTTTACTGTTCCATGATGTAAATGCCATGAGTATTTGATCCAACTCAAGGCTTTCTTTTTTACTATAACTGAAGTTATTTCAAGCTTACAGTTAAATAAACTAGCCATGCAAGTTCCTAACAATCATAAAATGTGGGATAGCTTTACCAGTGGGGCAACAGATGGCATTCTTTTTTTTAATTTTGGTATTATTAATGTACAACTACAGGAGCAACATTATGGTTACTAGACTCCCCCTAGTATCAAGTCCCCACCACATACCCCATTACAGTCACATCAGTAGTAAGATGTCCATCAGCATAGTAAAATGGTATAAAATCACTACGTGTCTTCTCTGTGTTACACTATCTTCCCTGTATCCCCCCTGCGATACATTAAATGTGCTAATCGTAATACCCCTATATCCCCCTTATCCCTCCCTTCCCACCCATCCTCCCGAGTCCCTTTCCCTTTGGTAACTGTTAGTCTATTCTGGGGTTCTGTTAGTCTGCTGCTGTTTTGTTTCTTCAGTTTTTGCTTTGTTCTTATACTCCACAGATGAGTGAAATCATTTGATACTTGTCTTTCTCTGCCTGGCTTATTTCACTGAGCATAATACCCTCTAGCTCTATCCATGTTGTTGCAAATGGTAGGATTTGTTTTCTTCTTATGGCTGAATAATATTCCATTTTGTATATGTACCACCTCTTCTTTATCCATTCATCTACTGATGGACACTTAGGTTGCTTCCATTTCTTGCCTATTGTAAATAGTGCTGCGAAGAACATAGGGGTGCATATGTCTTTTTCAAACTGGGCCTGAATTCTTAGGGTAAATTCCTAGGAGTGGAATTCCTGAGTTAAATGGTTTTTTATTTTTAGCTTTTGGAGGAACCTCCATACTGCTTTCCACATGGTTGAACTAATTTACATTCCTACCAGCAATGTAGGAGGGTTCCCCTTTCTCCACATCCTCGCCAACATTTGTTGTTGTTTGTGTTTTGGATGGTGGCCATCCTAACTGGTGTGAGGTGATATCTCATTGTGGTGTTAATTTGCATTTCTCTGATGATTAGTGATGTGGAGCATCTTTTCATGTGCCTGTTGGCCATCTGAATTTCTTCTTTGGAGAAGTGTCTGTTCAGCTCCTCTGCCCATTTTTTAATTGGCTTATTTGCTTTTTGTTTGTTGAGGTGCGTGAGCTCTTTATATAATTTGGATGTCCACCCCTTATCGGATATGTCATTTATGAATGTATTCTCCCATACTGTAGGATGTCTTTTTGTTCTACTGATGGAGTCCTTAGCCATACAGAAGCTTTCTGGTTTGATATAGTCCCATTTGTTCATTTTGGCTTTTGTTTCCCTTGCCCAGGGAGATATGCTCATGAAGAATGTCCAAGAGACTTTTGCCTATGTTTTTTTCTAAGAGTTTGATGGTTTCATGACTTACATTCAGGTCTTTGATCCATTTCGAGTTTACTTTTGTGTATGGGGTTAGACAATAATCCAGTTTCATTCTCTTACATGTAGCTGTCCAGTTTTGCCAACACCAGTTGTTGAAGAGGCTGTCATTTCCCCATTGTATTTCCATGGCTCCTTTATAATATATTAATTGACCATATATACTAGGGTTTATATCTGGGCTATCTAGTCTATTCCATTGGTCTATGTGTCTGTTCTTTTGCCAGTACCAAATTGTCTTTATTACTGTGGCTTTGTAGTAGAGCTTTAAGTCAGGGAGCATAATCCCCCCAGCTTTATTCTTCCTTCTCAGGATTGCTTTCGCTATTTGGAGTCTTTTGTGGTTCCATATGAATTTTAGAACTATTTTCTCTGGTTCATTGAGGAATCCTGTTGGTATTTTGATAGGGATTGCATTGAATCTGTAGATTGCCTTAGGCAGGATGGCCATTTTGACAATATTAATTCTTCCTATCCATGAGCACAGGATGTGTTTCCATTTATTGGTATCTTCTTTAATGTCTCTGTTGAGTGTCTTGTAGTTTTCAGAGTATAGGTCTTTCACTTCCTTGGTTAGGTTTATTCCTAGGTATTTTATTCTTTTTGATGTGATTGTGAATGGAATTGTTTTCCTGATTTCTCTTTCTGCTAGTTCATTGTTAGTGTATAGGATTGCAACAGATTTCTGTGTATTAATTTTGTATCCTGCAACTTTGCTGAATTCAGATATTGGATCTAGTCATTTTGGAGTGGATGGATTCTTTAGGGTTTTTTATATACGATATCATGTCATCTGAAAACAGGGACAGTTTGACCTCTTCCTTACCAATCTGGATGCCTTTTATTTCTTTGTGTTGTCTAATTGCTGTGGCTAGCATCTCCAGAACTATGTTGAATAAAAGTGGAGAGAGTGGGCATCCTTGTCTTGTTCCTGATCTTAAAGGAAAAGCTTTCAGCTTCTCGCTGTTAAGTATAATGTTGGCTGTGGGTTTGTCATTATGGCCTTTATTATGTTGAGGTACTTGCCCTCTATACCCATTTTGTTGAGAGTTTTTATCATGAATGGATGTTGACTTTTGTCGAATGCTTTTTCAGCATCTATGGAGATGATCATGTGGTTTTTGTTCTTCTTTTTGTTGATGCGATGGATGATGTTGATGGATTTTCGAATGTTGTACCATCCTTGCATCCCTGGGATGAATCCCACTTGATCATGATAGATGATCCTTTTGATGTATTTTTGAATTCAGTTTGCTAATATTTTGTTGAGTATTTTTGCATCTATGCTCATCAGGGATATTGATCTGTAATTTTCTTTTTTTGTGGTGTCTTTGCCTGGTTTTGGTATTGAAGTGATGTTGCCCTTGTAGAATGAGTTTGGGAGTATTCCCTCCTCTTGTACTTTTTTGGAAAACTTTAAGGAGGATGGGAATTAGGTCTTCATTAAATGACAAAATTCAGCAGTGAAACCATCTGGTGCAGGGGTTTTGTTCTTAGGAACTTTTTTGATTACCAATTAAATTTCTTTGCTGGTAATTGGTCTATTCAGATTTTCTGTTTCTTCCTGTGTCAGCCTTGGAGGGTCGTATTTTTCTAGAAAGTTGTCCATTTCTTCTAGGTTATCCAGTTTGTTACCATAAAATTTTTTGTAGCATTCTCTCATAATTCTTTGAATTTCTGTGGTGTCCATAGTGATTTTTCCTTTCTCATTTCTGATTCTGTTTATGTGTGTAGACTCTCTTTTTTTCTTGATATGTCTGGCTAGGAGTTTATCTATTTTGTTTATTTTCTTGAAGAACCAGCTCCTGCTTTCATTGATTCTTTCTATTGTTTTATTCTTCTCGATTTAATTTATTTCTGCTCTAATCTTTATTATGTCCCTCCTTCTACTGACTTTGGGCCTCATTTGTTCTTCCTTTTCTAGTTTCATTAATTGTGAGTTTAGACTGTTCATTTGGGATTGTTCTTCTTTCCTGAGGTAGGCCGGTATTGCAATATATTTCCCTCTTAGCACAGCCTTCGCTGAGTCCCATAGATTTTGCGGTGTTGAATTATTGTTGTCATTTGTCTCCATATATTGCTTCATTTCTGTTTTTTATTTGGTCATTGATCCATTGATTATTTAGGAGCATGTTTTACTAAAGTCAGTCAAGCATTTCAACTGAAACAGATAACACTTATAAGTACTACTGGGAGAAGACACAGTGACCTAAATTCCCACTGAGATGTAACTACATTGACTATATGTATTTCCTACAATAAATTTTTTAAATCTGGTGCCTAGAATTAGAAAATTAACCACAGAGAAGGGAAGGAGTGGAGTGAAGTTTGCAAAAAGAATAGGAAAACTGAAGATAAATATTGTACTATATACTTCACAACTTGGTTCAGGGCCAACCCTTAAGGTACTTTAGGGACTGGATCAATGCCTTATATGAGTTGGTGGTCACCCTTAGCATCTCATATGGGGTGTGGCACAGCAGACAGCCAATAAAGAGTGTGTGAATAAATAAATGACTTTTTCTGTTAGGAGTGATCTGTTTCCCCAATATGATCATCTTGATTCTGTTACTCTTTTAATTGGTAGATTAGCATTTACTCTCTTTTCTCAGCTAAGCCTCATTTTGTCATGTTATTCACATTTTTCCTCTACTAATTCTTTAGCATCATTATCCAAATCTATTTTGTTTTTTATGCTCTCAATTTCATGAGAAAATTTTGCTAACCTACCTAGTCCTCTTTTCTATCACCCAAAAAAAGACAGGTTGAATGTTATTCAGAATTGTGGTTGCTTAATCTGACGTGAATTAATAAGAGGATTTGAGAGAATACTATCTCCTTTGAGACCAAATTTCATATTTCCTGAAATTCAGATCTTTGCATCATAAGCAGTAACACAGCCCAGTGTCTTAATTACCATGAAAAGTGTGCAAAGGAAAGCAGAGATCTCTAAAGGAATTTTTAGCTAGACAATAGAGCTTTGAAACCAGCCCCTCTGAGTTACCTCCAGAAGTAAAATAGAAACCTTCTGTTAGGGACCAGGGAGTCCAGAATTCTTTGTGACTAAGTTTCCAGAACAGACATGGCTGCTTTAAGGCAGTTGTTGAAGTTTGTGAGTGAGATGCAGAGATATTCTCAAAAGACCTTTCCTACTGGAAACTACAAAGGAACTTAACAGCTGTTGTGGAAACTACAGTAGGAGTTTTAAAAGACACTTCAAAAGATTTTATGTTAGAGATCTATTTTCCTTTCCTTGCGTATTTAATTGGCAATGCCACATGCTGCCCCTGGAAAAAGGAACATTTTCCAACAGGAATTGATCCTTGTTCTTAAAATGGTAAGAATCTTTGCAGGTAAAATGTTTAGGGAAAGTCTTTATCTTAGTTTCCTAGGTGACCAGAAGTCTGGTTAGTTTAAAAATATTTATTAATGATTTTAATACAAGAAAAACACTCTATTAGGCACAGATAGCATAAACATTGCTCTGACCTTAGAGAAGCTTCTATCTGGTGACAGTGACAGATGTGTACTTGGATAAGCATAAACAAACATAGGGGGCTGGTAGAAGGCATGTAGATGAAGGCTCAGTATGGGATAAGCTAGGGTTTAGATTCCAAACTGAAATAGGCTTAGCAGTCCCCTGATGTGGTCGTTGTAGGTATTAGTCTCATCTTAGAAGACATTTCCCCTGTGTTCATGAAGTACAATTTTAGTGTCTAGCTACCCTTTCTGTTGCCCAGGCAATACTCTGGGTTGTCAATCTGGCTGAGTGTGAAGCCATTAAGTTCATCCCCCGTAACACTCATTCCATCCCTCCTCCTGCTGCGTGAGCGGTGGGCTCCTCAGCACACTGAGCGAACAAGCGAAGTTCCTTTTACTGCCATCACCCTTCCTGCACCTGAGGAAGCAAAGCAGACTTACTCAGTGCCAAGTAGAAGCTGAACAATTTGCCCTAGAAGGTGAGTGTGTCTGGGCCCACCCTGCATCTACACCCGTTGTGTCACAGCATTATCCAGGTGGACCCTTCTGAAACTCCGTGAAGCAGGAGCCCTGAAATCTTGGTGCCTGCCATGTGCACGTCATGCTCCGCCTCCAATAGCACCTGCCCCGGGTCTGTGCCAGCAGCGTCTCCCTTTCCTGCAGGGTCACAGGGGCCCTTCACCCTGACGTCCCTCCGCCGGCCACCAGACAGGGAAGAGCCATGTCTGCTGGCAGGAGAGGCGCTGTCAGAAGCCTTGTAGGGCAGGAAGGGCTCAGGTGAGCTGATCCTGCCTATTTAAAAATTTTTCTCCCTTTTGAACTTGGAGTTAGATACAGGTTAATAAAATACACAGCAAAAAAAAGAGAGAAAAAAGAAAGGAAGGAAAGAAGAAAGAACGAGAAGGAAGAAAAAGAGGAAGGAAGGAGGGGGGAAGAGAGAAAGCATGCTTCCAATCATCTGTTCTAACTGGGAGGGAAAGGGAAAGGCTTTCCTTTCTCTCTCTCTCTTTTCAATTAAAACTTTTAATTACAAAATATTTCAAATATCTAAAAGCATACAGGTGGATCTCATCAAGATTTTAAATTCCTGTTCACCTAAAAATCATTAAGAAAGTGTAAAGCAAAGCCATAGACTAGGAGAGGATATTCACAACATGTGTATCTGAAGAAAACTTTCCCAGAACAGATTAATTCTTACAAATGATAAAGTCGAACAAAGTACATTTTAAACTGGGCACTGAACAAGGATAAGAGGATATCCAAATGGTCAAGTCAGCGAAGATGCTCAATGTTAGCACTCATACAGAAGAGGAAATTAAAATCTTAAGTGAGATACAACCACACACCTGCCAAAATGGTGAAAATTTAAAAAGACTGACGCTAACAAGTGTTGATGAAGATTGGAGCAACTGAAACGCAGACAGTGCTGGTGCTAGCATGAATGCGCCACCACTTCAGAAAACTCTTTGTCAGTTTTTACTAAATCTAAGCATATGCCTAACCTAAGATTCAGAAATTGCAGTTCTAGAATATACACAAGAGAAATGAGGGTGCATGTTCAGAAACAAAATAGGTTCAAGAAGTGTATAGATGCTTTATGCCTAATAGCCAAAAACTGAGGTGGGGTGGAATTGAATGATCACATGGGAGGTTAGATAAATAATTGTGGTATATTCATAAGTAGAATCCTATATAACATTTTAAAAAAAAGCAATCTACTAGTACATACAACAATCAGGATAAATCTCAATGATGTTATGTTGAGTAAAAGAAGCCAGACACTTGAGTATATATTGTACGAATCCATTGGTTTGAATCCAAGAACAGGCAAACAACGAATAATTGAAGTCATAATAGTATAAACTGGGAAAAAGCACAGGTAAAGTGTACAGGGCACTGAACGTTTTCTGAATATTAATTTAGAGGGTAGTCACAATGGTGCACCCATATATGAAAAAATCAAGCTGTACACTTAAGATCAGTGTACTATTATAAAGATATTATTCAACAATGTAAAAAGTATGAAAAATAATATGACAGACCATATATATTACTTATATTTGTTTAATGCTAGCATTAACAATTTTGCCTTGTTGTTGTTGATTGAAATATAAAACAATACAAGATATGGTTGGAGCCATCCCCATATCTTACCCACATATGTCAGTCCCCAGAAGTAATCTCTGTTCTGAAAGAGGCCTGACTACGGTGCCTTTATATTTCAGTCTGAGCTTACTCTGCACCAGGCAATGCTCTAGTTCTTAGAAAGTCATCAGTGAATAGAACAGACAAATATCCCTGCCCAGCGAGAGCCGACATGTGAAAGGGTGCAAGGATGGACAATCAGCAAATACAAAGTAAGTATGTGGTATGTTACGTGAGATGTGCTTTGGAGGAAAATGAAGCAAGAAGAGAGGGTGTTGAGGGTGGGTTTCAGCGAGAGGGCTGTCCAATGTTGGATGAGGTTGCCAAGGGACAGCTCAGTGACAGGATACCATTTAGGAAGACCTGAAGGTGGAGGAGCAAAGCACACAGGCATCAGGGGACACATTCCAGGCCAAGGGGGCCCAGTTTCCAGGAGCAGAGAGACGCTGGGGTGGTCTGGAGGAGTGAACATGGTTAGAGGGGCAAGGGCTGGGCAAGGTAGGCCCTTGCAGTCCGTTGCAAGGAGTTTTTGAGACAGAAGCCATTGGAGGGTTTTGAGCACAGCGACACGTTGTGACATTATGACATATATTCAACAGGACCATTCTGGCTACTGTATGGACAGCAGATTCCTGTGGGGCCCAGGCAAAATGAGGAAGGCCAATTAGGAGGGCAGTGAAGTCATCCAGGGCAGAGATAGAGGTGGCTAGGCCCCGCCAGGCAGTGTGGGTGTGGGCAGGCAAGGTTGAATTCCGGGGGCATTTTGAAGATGTGTACAGAGCCTACATGTGCATCAACAACATATAACATTGTTTTGGGTGCTTTGAAAGTCTACATATATGGATTTATACACACACATACATATATACCTTATCCACAAATTCCTTTGCAGGTCATTTATCTTTGCATTTCACCCATGTTGGGGCACGTTGATTGTTTTATTTGCTGGATGAATGTACTAGAATGAATGTACATGGTATGAATGTACTAGAATTCACTTATTCATATTACAACATTTACGGAATGTCAATGAGATAAATGTCAACAATTACAATATTTATGGAATGTCTGCTGAGAACCAGGCATTTGTTCTAGTTGCTGAGAATTAGGAAAGGACAAAAGAAACATCTCTCCCTCATGGATCTTAATATTTAATGTTGGTTCATTGCCCTGATGATAAGCATTTAGTTGTTTCCAGCTTTTCATTGTTACAAAATACTGGAATGGACACCCTCTGAACATCTTTATATAAAACTCTAAGTACACATATATACAAGGATTCTTAAATGCAGAAATTAAGGATTCGCTAGCTATTGTCAATTGCTCTGCTTCTCAGTGCTCCGTGAGTTCTCATTTCTCCACCACCCCAACCAGTTATGAACTTTGGTGAGCTAATGATTACGAAATAATACTTCATTATTTTTAGCTGCATTTCCCTAATAACTAATGAGGTTGAATATCTTTTCAAGTGCTTATTAGCCATTTATATTTCTTCTCTTTAAACTAGCCATTCATATACTTCACCAGTTCTACCTTGGTTTGGGTTTTATTTACTAATTTGCTGAATGTTACATGAAAATGTTGACACGAATTCATGACTGGTTATATGTAAATGTATACATCTTTTTGATGAATTGATAAAGGGTTTGCTTTTCTTGTCTTTTTAAATTAATATTTCCTTATTCCAGCGTCATAAGATACTTTCTAATATTTTCTTCTAGTTTTCAGTCTTTTACTTTTTACAGTTAAATTTTTAAATGGATTTGGAGTTTACTTTTGTGTATGGAATGAAATAGATTTATTTTCCTCCAGAGGACAGCCAACTGTCCCAGTATATGCAATATAACTCTTTGTACACAATAAGATTGTACCTGTATATTATTAGTAAGAGAAGAGGTATTTAGTCTTTATGACTCTCTATTAAAGTAATTCTGACTTTTTGCCAAAGGTTGCTAGGACATAGATTACCACAGGGAAAACAAAAGTCAAATTATTTCCAGGTAGTAAAAAGAGTACAATTTGTCAAACAGTTTATAATTTTCTGATTTGTAATGCTACGTCTGTAGCATTGTATATATATTATATATAAACAAACTGTTCCTTGGTTTTCTTTTTATTCCATTGGTTTATTTAAAGTTAGATTTGTGTACCACATTTCAAGTTATAGAAGGTATTTTCCATTTCTTATTTGCTATTTTTTTTGAAGTCATGAATTTGAACTGTATATCAAAACTATGGTAGATCTTCTAACATGATCATAAGATTTTTGTCCTCTTATCTATTAATGAGGTGAATCATATTACTGGATTTTTCTTGGAAATTACTTTCTTGGAAATAAACCCAACTTTGTCAATTACAAACTGATCTAAGGAAATTTGGTCATGTATAACTCTTAGCTATTGTTTGATAGAAAGCAGGAACATCTGAAAAGGATGAGGTGGGAGAAGGCTAGCTACTGCCCACCACCTCCTACCAGGTATAATGAAATCATATTTTAGACCTAATTCTGCACATATGCTAACACTCACTAAACAAATACTGATTAAAAATTGGAAATAAAACTGTTCATACATCCAGCTCTCTAATCTAGGTTAAATTACAGCTCTCTGTATATTTGCATGCTCTGAGTAGCACTTTGAAAAAAATGCATGACAATATTCCATAGTTGGTGTCAGGCAAACAGATGTTTACCTAGACCAATGGTTGGAGGTGAGACTGTTTAAAGATTAAGCCTCATAGCATCAAAGGCCATAGGCTCATTGACTCCTATATCCTATAAGGGTAGGAAATACCTCTGAAACAT
The DNA here is from genome assembly GCA_029783875.1 of Phataginus tricuspis. Taxonomy (NCBI): domain Eukaryota; kingdom Metazoa; phylum Chordata; class Mammalia; order Pholidota; family Manidae; genus Phataginus; species Phataginus tricuspis. The sequence goes on along the minus strand of JAQQAC010002067.1, from coordinate 9,883,615 downwards.
GTTATCCTATCTCCATACTTTGAATACCTTTACATTCACCAATGAGAGAGCATTTTTCAATACATTATGCTAATTAGTAATGCCTAATGTGCCAACTGATGTAATACCAGCTAAACATCCCAACATGTGGACTCATGATTAAGGAAATTGACTGTGTCATGTCAAAACTTGAATTTACTGAACAACTACAGTATTGCTCTTTCTTGGCTAAAGTACTTTATATTACAGACAAAATTAATACTTGATTCAATAATTTAGCAAATATTTATGGTATATTTTTGATAGTGGAGATAACACAGAAGAAAACAGACTGGAGTCCCTGACCTTATAGAACTTACATTCTAGTAAAAGAAACAAAAAAATGTGGTAGGAAGAAAGTTATATACAGTAGTTAGTGTGTTAAACACTTATGATGATTTCCCCTTCCAATGCCATTGTGATCACCGTCACTGGACTTGCCCTTCCACCATGGGTGAGAAAAGCAGACCAAGTATATGAAAGAAACCGTATGAAGACATCAGAGCACAGGCAGCAGGATCCTGATTCCCGAGGGGAGGGAAACAGATAATGTGAGACTTATCGTCTGGGCTCCAGACTTAGAAGGACTTAAAACCATGTTCAGGATTGAGAGAAAGACACGTACATAATCAGACGGGAAATGTAAGATACATATAAATGACTTCTAGAGTTGAAAAGTGTGGTAACTGAAATAATTTCACTGAGTGGGATTAACAGCAGGCAGAACACTATAGAAGAAATGGAAGTACAGAGAGAAAAAAAGAATGAAAAAATAAATAGTGCTTCTGTAATGTGGGAAAATGTCAAATGATTTAATATATTGTTTGAATGGGGACAGGGCAGAAAAAGTTTTGAATAAATAATGGTTTGATGTTTTTCAAAACTTAATGACAGCAATAAACTTACAGATCCATGAAGCTCGACGAATTCCAAGCAGAAGAAACTTGAAGAGAAACACACCAAGGAGCCTCATATTTGGATTACTGAAAACTAATCATGAAGAGAATATCTTAAATGCAGCCAGAGGGGGAAAAATTGACTTGACGTACACAAGAACAAAATTAGGATTGTTCCACACTTCCCATCAGAACCACTGGAAGCCAGGAAACAATGGAAAGACATGTCTCAATTGCTGAAAGAAAAGTGGGAACAAAGTAATATAATCCAGTGAAGATAGTCTTCAAAAATAAAGGCAAAATGGTCATTTTCAAACAAACAAAATCCGAAAGGATTTTTCCCCAGTAGGACTGGAATATAAGAAATATTAAAAGAAATTCCTCAAGTTGACATAACATCGTATCAGTAACCTGGATCTTGAAACAGAGAGAAGAGTGCCAGAAATGGTAAGAAAACAAAGTAAAACATGAAAAAAAAAACCCTAATTGAAAGAGAGAAAGCTGAGCAGGCTATATTAATAGCAGACAAAGTAGCCTTTATGATGAGGACTAAGGATACTTCATATGAGTTTGTGAAAGGCTAAATGATTGATTCATCAAGAAAACCTAACAATTATAAATATGTATAGATCTAATTACACAATTTAAAACACATAAAGTAAAAACTGAGGGATATAGGAGAAATAAAGAAATCAGCAATGTTATTTGGAGAATCCAACAGTCTCAATAATTGATAAAACAAATGCACAGAATATCAGTATTATTGAATGCACTATCAAACTACTCAACCTAATTCAAATTTATGAAACACTACACCGAACATCTGCAAAATACCTATTCTTTTTTAGTGCACGTAGGACAGTCACCAAAATAGATGACCTTCTGGGCTAACAAAAGGTGTCTCAATTAACTTAAAAGAATGGAAATACTACAGAGTATTCTTTCTGACCAAAATGCAATTAAATTAGGAATCAATGACAAAAAGATTACTGGAAAATCCCTAAATATTTGGAAATAAAACAATACATTATTTAAAAACCCATGACATGCAGAGGAAGTCACAATGGAAATTAGAAACTTTTTTGAACTGATTGAAAATGAAAACAAAATACACAAAAATTAGTAAGGTGCAGATTGATTAAGTAGTATTTAGCAATAAATACATAGCTTTTAATACCTAAATTAGAAAAGAAGAAAAATGGAAAATTAAGCTTGCACTTTTAAAAGGTAGAAAAAGAAGGGCAAGTGAAACCCAAAGAATATAGCAAGAAGGAAAGAATAAAGACTATAGCAAATGTGAATACATTTGAAAGTAAGGAGCCAATAAAGAAAATCAGTGCAAGCAGAAGCCATTTTCTATAAGAATCAACACAATCTACAAATCTCTAGCTTACATGGTTAAGAATGAAGTCACAAATCACCAATGTTAGGAATGAGAGTGGGTCATCACTACAGATCATATAGATATTAAAAGAATAAGAAGAGGATATTATGAACAACTTCATGTCAAATTAAAAAACTTAGATTAAATAGACAAATTATTTGGAAGCCACAAATCACCAATATGATTCAAGGAGAAATAGAAAATATGAATAGGTTTATATTGATTGAATATTTTAATCTGTGACTGAATCTTTTTCAAAATTTTAGCCAATCAAACCCATCAATGTATAAAAAGGATAATGCAATCACGTTCAGGTGGGTTTTATCTTGGGACTATAAATCTAACATAACATTTTAAAAATCAATAAAGTACTTCACCATATTAACAGAATACACATAACCACCAAATAATCTGAATACATTAAAAAAAAGCACCTGACAAAATCCAATACCCATTAAAAATAAATGATCTAAGTAAACTTGGAATAAAAGGAAACTTCCTCAGTGTGATAAAGATCAACTGGGAAAAACTTAGAGCTAACAGCACATTTATGGAGAAAAACAACACTTTCTCTCTAAGTCTGGGAACAAGGCAAGGAGGTCTGATCTCGCCACTGGGTTCAACATCAGCAAAAAAGAAAGAAAGAAAGGAAGGAAGGGGTGGAGGGATGAAGGGATATAAATGGAAAAGGAAGCAGCAGAAACATCTTTAAACAATACTTTTTACAATGGCATCAAAAACATGAAGTGAGATTCACCTAGTAATAATTTAACTAAATATCGTAAGATCTGTTATGGAAAATACAAAATAGTGCTCTGAGAAATGAAAAAATTGTGTAAACAGATGCATTGTTTATAGGTTGGAAGACTCAAATCTTTTAAAAATTTTAATTGTGGTAAAACACACATAAAATATACCATCTTAACCATTTTTAAGCATTTGGTTCAGTAATGTGAAGTACAATCACATTGTTGTGCAACTCATCTCCAGGACAGTTTTCGTCTTGCAAAACTGAAACTCTACACCCTTCAAACAATAATTCTTCATTTTCCTCTCCCCACAGCTCCTGGTAACCATCCCTGGGGAAAGCAGAGAGCTCATCCCAGCAATAAGATCTGTACATGATCCACAGAACAGGGATAAGGGCCTCCAGAGGCAGGCACAGAATGATGGGGAAGTACAGCACCAGGAAGGAGCGAGCATGCGGGAGGAGCAGGATTCTGAGTGAGTCACTTTGTACTCTACTAAAAGCCAGGAGTGCTTGAAAGCCAGGTGTTTCAGAAATAGATGTTTTAAAATAAACAAGTAGACAGGAATTTAAAATACCTTGGAAAAGAGAAGCCTACAGCAATTTGCTGATAATTAGCTAACATGGATTGAATGCATATTAGGCACCAGGCATTTATTTACATTCTATGTAGTTTAACTTGGTGGTTCTCAGACTTTTGCACGTGGCAGACCTCCCTGGAGGGCTTCTGATTCAGTGGGCCAGGAAACGTGCATTTCTAGTAAGTTCCCAGGCGATGGCGGCTGCTGTTTTGCGAACACTTTGATAATCCCTGGTTTAAATAATTTACTTCTGACAAATACTTACGAGGGAGCTACTATTATTATGTCCATTTTACACACAAGAAAACTGAGACAGAGAGATTGAGTAATGTGGCTTCACCCCAGCCATCCGCCAAAGGAAGTGGTAAGCCTGGATTTGAACCCTGGTTCAAACCCTGGTCTGACTCTGGTTCTGGATTTTAAATGCTACACCACACAGTGTGCTTTATAATTACTCCCACCAGGGAAATCTTACCCACCTAAGACAGCATGCTGGCAGATTTATTGTTGTCTAAAATAGTTTTAAAGATACTATGCCAAAGGCAGAATATATTTGAGAGTGAGTGAAATAAACTGCATATTTTGGCAAAATCTTGGTAAACCACCACCACGACCACAACAAACCAGTCATTATGAAAATTGTTTTTCAAAGCAATCAAGTTAGATACTGAAAACAGCAGAAGTTAACATAATGAGTGGGTAAACCTTACAAAGCCTTCCAATCTTTCTGGAATTTCAAGATTTAGCCCTGAATGTGTATTACTGTTTGCACTGAATTGAAAACTTTTCAGATCTATGTATGTTTTTCTTTTCTGGTTCCTGCTGGGCAGAGCAGGTCAAAATGAGCTATATACACTGAAGAGAAAACATTTCTAAGTTAAATTTTGTTATTAAGGAGTCTAATTTAGGGCATAATTGGCAGCTAGAACACATCTCAGATCTGATAGGGACTGTTGATTATTGACCTAAATGGCATATGATATACTACGCTCAATGGCTTCCAAGGCCTTAAAGCCAGGGGTAAAGATGATATCATCCATAGCTGAGTAAGTTCAGAAAATGAAAAGAAAAAGACATTCATATCAGAATGTCTACATTAGAAGCGTCTTCAGAAAACCCTCTACAAGTCTGCTTTCCCCGAAATCTTGTCAAGGGGAGGAGCCACTGTGAAGAGACGGATGTACGTGCACCATGAAGTAGAGCGTCTCCACTTGTCTGTGGTTAGTTTGTAGCATCAGGAACTGGTGACAAACGAGTGGGAAGAACTGTCACCATATTCCACCTGTTTTCTCTGCGTCAAGACTGGGAAAAATCTAACTGTGTGGTTCGGAGTCTAGTAAGGGGTGGTTGGGAAATGATTCCTTCAACCTAATTTCAGTCCTTTTCAGAGTCAATCCTATGCTATGATATGCTTTGTTTTTTGGGGGTGTGTCACCCCCAAAACATTGTAGGATGTTCAGCCACACCCCTGGCCTCTACTTATTACATGAGAGTCCCAGCTGCTCCCAAATCTCTCCAGATATTGCAAATGTTCCCTGGGGGGTATGAGTAGCCTGTGATGAGAACCACTGATTTAGACCCATTCATCCTCTTCTAACTTAAAATTATTGCCACTAAGGGTGAGGCCATGCTTCATAGACCTTAGAAATAATTATTAAGAATCCCTTCGATTAAAAAAAATTTTTTTTCTGTAGATGAAACAACTTCAGATCATCAGAGGTACCTACAACTGTCTGCTGACCCTAATCTTCAGAGTTGAAAGGATTGTTCAAGATCCTGTACCTAAAACTCCTTGTATTTCAGATTAGATTCATGAAATAATGTATTTGATCTACTCTCTAAGAGAATGGACAAAAGGGGATATAAAAAATGGTTCCAAACTGTTTTAAAAGGGACATAGTGACTCATAAAAGAAAAATTGTTGTCACTTGGACCACTAAGAAAAGCAACGTTGTAATTAAGTACCTGTATGTATAGACCTGGAGTGGCAGGAATCCAAGAAACAGTCAGTGAAGCCATGAGCACGTAACTAGTTGGCATAAACCCAGGAAGTCCATTTGCTAGTTTTTGTTTCCTTGTGAGTAAACAAGGGCAGTTTGCCTTTCAAGAAGCACAAATTAACAATCTCGTGGAGTTACCGAACTGAGGCAAAGATTATTAGAGAAAAAAAGACAGTTAATGAGAGATTTCAGGGATACACCAGAGCTCCAAAATGATGCATACAGCTTTCTAGAGAGGATTTCTATTCCATGTACGAATGCAAATCAGTAAAAAGAGGGAAAATGAACAATATTTGTAGACACTTTGTTTAGTCTTAGGAGAGACATATTTATAGTGTTCAGTGGTGTTATGCGTATTGCTCAATTTTTAAATGAATCAAATGTTAATCAATGTTCAGCAAGATATGAACAACTTGTTTCAACAAGATTCGATAAAAATGTTCTGCACACTGACTCTTGCCAGGAGTAATGCTGAGTGCCAAATTGGATGGTCTGCAGAGAATGCAATTGCTTTCAGAGAAAACTTCAGTGGCTTTCTCAATTCTGTCCCCAGAACTGGTGTTTTCAGGGTCTATAGCTGGCAGAGCAATATTATAGCAAGTTCTTTTTAGTACTTCAGGTATACTGAATGCTATTAACCTTTTAAAAGATTCTATTATATCCAGGTTTCCAGAGGAATCGATTTAGCTTTACAGTTATTGTTTGAGCGGGCAAGAAATTTAACCTGTACTGTGTAATAAGAATCATTCTACAAATGTTGATGAAGGGTAATGGTGTGAAGTGGAAAGAATGGTCCTTCGCAAGTCAGAAGAATAATGACTCTGATACTTGCTAAGCATAGATGTCTCTGAATCTCAGTAAAACCTCATCTGAGATAAGCATAATAATAATGGTTGTTTTTTTACCTCAGTTCCAGACTTGACTGAGTTAAACTGTAGGAAAGTACCTTACATGTTGTTAAGAGCCACACTACCTCTAGTTCATAATAATAATGACATAATGATATTGTAGAGGTCACTTTTCCATTCATTTTAAAAGCATTTACACTAACCATTGTTAAGTCATATCATAATTTTAATTATAAAAAATCATGATTCTCCCGCCCTGGACACTGCTCTGCCTCGGCGTGGTTGCGACCGCCAACGTGGCGGTTGATGTGGGTTGGCCCAGGGCTGAGGCCGCCGCCAAGATGCCCCAGTCCAAGTCCCGGAAGATCGCCATCCTGGGCTCCCGGTCTGCGGGGAAATCCTCTCCGACGATTCAGTTTGTTGAAGGCCAATTTGTTGACCCCTATGATCCAACCATAGAAAACACTTTCACAAAATTGATCACAGTAAATGGACAAGAATATCATCTTCTACTTGTAGACACAGCTGGGCAAGATGAATATTCCATCATTCCTCAGACGTACTCCATAGATATTAACGGTTACATTCTTGTGTATTCTGTTTCATCAATCAAAAGTTCTGAAGTGATTAAAGTTATCCATGGCAAATAGCTGGACATGGTGGGGAACGTGCAAATACCTGTTATGTTGGTTGGAAATAAGAAAGACCTGCATATGTTGTGTTTGTAATAGCATACGAAGTGAGTTAAATTAGACTATAAGGGAATTAGCCTTGAACTTTGGTAACCACGAATCTAAAGCCTGCAATGGCAATAAATACATACCTATCGATAATCACCCTAAATGTAAATGGTCTGAATGCACCAATCAAAAGACATAGAGTTACTGAATGGATAAAAAACAAGACCCAACTATATGCTGCCTACAAGAGACTCACTTCAAATCCGAAGACATACACGGACTGAAAGTAAAGGGATGGAAAAAGATATTTCATGCAACTAATAGGGAGAAAAAAGCAGGAGTTGCAGTATTTGTATCAGAGAAAATAGACTTCAAAACAAAGAAAGTCACAAGAGACAAAGGACATTACATAATGATAAAAGGGTCAGTCCAACAAGAGGATATAACTATTATAAATACCTATGCACCCAAAGCAGGATCACCTACATATATGAAATACATGCTAACAGAATTAAAGGGGGAAATAGAATGCAATGCATTCATTTTGGGGGACTTCAACACACCACTCACTCCACAGGACAGATCAACCAGACAGAAAATAAAGAGACAGAGGCACTGAACAACATATTAGAACAGATGGACCTAACAAACATCTACAGAGCCCTCCATCCAAAAGCAACAGGATACACATTCTTCTTAAGTGCACATGGATCATTTTCAAGATAGACAATATACGAGGTCACAAAAAGAAACTCAGTAAAATAAAAAAGATTGAAATTGTACCAACTAGCTTCTCAGATCACAAAGGTATGAAACTAGAAATAAATTATGCAAAGAAAATGAAAAAGCCCACAAAAACATGGAGGCTTAATAACATGCTCCTAAATAATCAATGGATCAATGAACAAATAAAATCAGAGATCAAGCAATATATGGAGACAAATGACAACAATAATTCAACACCGCAAAATCTGTGGGACTCAGTGAAGGCTGTGCTAAGAGGGAAGTATATTGCAATACAGGCCCACTGCAGGAAAGAAGAACAATCCCAAATGAGCAGTCTGAACTCACAATTAATGAAACTAGAAAAGGAAGAACAAATGAGGCCCAAAGTCAGTAGAAGGAGGGACATAATAAAGATTAGAGCAGAAATAAATTAAATCGAGAAGAATAAAACAATAGAAAGAATCAGTGAAAGCAGAAACTGGTTCTTTGAGAAAATAAACAAAATAGATAAACCCTTAGTCAGACTTATCAAGAAAAAAAGAGAGTCTACATGCATAAACAGAATCAGAAAAAAGAAAGGAAAATTCACTATGAACACCACAGAAATACAAAGAACTATGAGAGAATACTACAAAAAATTATATGGTAACAAACTGGATAACCTAGAAGAAATGGACAACTTTCTAGAAAAATACAACCTTCCAAGGCTGACCCAGAAAGAAACAGAAAATCTGAATAGACCAATTACCAGCAAGGAAATTGAATTGGTAATCAAAAAACTACCTAAGAACAAAACTCCTGGACCAAGTGGTTTCACTGCTGAATTTTATCAAACATTTAGTGAAGACCTAATACCCATCCTCCTCAAAGTTTTCCAAAAAGTAGAAGAGGAGGGAATACTCCCAAACTCATTCTACAAGGGCAACATCACTCCAATACCAAAATCAGGCAAAGACACCACAAAAAAAGAAAATTACAGACCAATATCCCTGACGAACATATATGCAAAAATACTCAACAAAATATTAGCAAACTGAATTCAAAAATACATCAAAAGGATCATCTATCATGATCAAGTGGGATTCATCCCAGGGATGCAAGGATGGTACAACATTGGAAAATCCACCAATATCATCTACCACATCAACAAAAAGGACAAAAACCATGATTATCTCCATAGATGCTGAAAAAGCATTCAACAAAAGTCAACATCCATTCATGATAAAAACTCTCAACAAAATAGGTATAGAGGGCAAGTACCACAACATAATAAAGGCCATGATGACAAACCCACAGACAACATTATATTTAACAGCGAGAAGCTGAAAGCTTTTCCTTTAATATCGGGAACAAGACAAGGATGCCCACTCTCTCCACTTAATTCAACATAGTTCTGGAGATGCTAGCCACAGCAATTAGACAACACAAAGAAATAAAAGGCATCCAGATTGGTAAGGAAGAAGTCAAACTGTCCCTGTTTTCAGATGACATGATATCGTATATAAAAAACCCTAAAGAATCCATCCACTCCAAAATGACTAGATCCAATATCTGAATTCAGCAAAGTTGCAGGATACAAAATTAATACACAGAAATCTGTTGCAATCCTATACACTAACAATGAACTAGCAGAAAGAGAAATCAGGAAAACAATTCCATTCACAATCACATCAAAAAGAATAAAATACCTAGGAATAAACCTAACCAAGGAAGTGAAAGACCTATACTCTGAAAACTACAAGACACTCAACAGAGACATTAAAGAAGATACCAATAAATGGAAACACATCCCATGCTCATGGATAGGAAGAATTAATATTGTCAAAATGGCCATCCTGACTAAGGTTTTCTACAGATTCAATGCAATCCCTATCAAAATACCAACAGCATTCTTCAATGAACTAGAGCAAATAGTTCTAAAATTCATATGGAACCACAAAAGACCCTGAATAGCCAAAGCAATCGTGAGAAGGAAGAATAAAGCGGGGGGAGGGGGGAGGGATTACGCTCCTTGACTAACAGTTACCAAAGGGAAAGGGATTGGGGAGGATGGGTAGGAAGAGAGGGATAAGGGGGAAAAAGGGGCATTATGATTAGCATGTATAATGTAGGGGAGGGGGACACGGGGAAGGCAGTATAGCCCAGAGAAGACAAGTAGTGATTCTTTAGCATCTTACTACGCTGATGCACAGTGACTGTAATGGGGTATGTGGTGGGGACTTGATAATAGGGGGAGTCTAGTAACCATAATGTTGTTCATGTAATTGTACATTAATGATAGCAAAAGAAAAAAAAAGAGTTGGTCCTATGCATCCACAAGAAAAAAGAAAAGAAGAAAGACCTGCATATGGGAAGGGTGATCACCTATGAAAAAGAGAAAGCGCTAGCAGAGTCGTGCAATGCAGCTTTTTTGGAATCTTCTGCTAAAGAAAATCAGGGTGAAATTTGAGCCTTGGAAGACCTCTACCAAGTACTTTTTAAGTAAACAAACAAGATTTGACAGTACAGTATTGTTATTTATTGACCAGGTTTAGTCTTACACCTAATACTATGTATCAGTCAGTACTCAATGTCTAAGACCACATGAAGTCTGGATCCAGTTCATCCAGCCTGCCTTTTTCTTCTAAAGTTATTTCTGCATAAGTGGGAACTTTTGATAGCATATCCATACTGGAAACTTAAGTTCACCTCCTGCAGAGTGGTCCCTGGAGGACTGGATCTCCTACGTGGAGGTGACATGGTATTCCTTACCTGGTGCAGTTCACCCTGTCACTCAGATGTTCACTGAGCACCTGCCATTCACTGGACATAGTTCTAAGTGTCGTGAACATATCGGAGGAACCTGCACTCCTGGAGAGCTCACATCTGACCTCGCACCTTGGAGACAGCCCGGTCCTGCCCTGCAGCACAGCGATCCCGTCCAGACACTGACTTGATGGGTGGAGCATGTTGGCTGTTCAGTGTTCCCAGCATTGCTGCAGCTCAGGATTTTCAGGGATGGGCAAGCTCACTGCCTCCAGACTGTGGTACAGGCTGGTGGTAGTACCCGTTGCACATGAGTGTCCTGGTGTTCTTCACATTCACCCTGTGGAGAAGGTGCCACCCTGTGTCCAGGAGAGAAATCCATCTTAGAGGTGTCAGCTGTTGGTTAAGGCCATTAACTAAGTTCACTCTGTGCCCCGTATATGTTTGCTAAGATGATACCCGAGCTGCTGAAGAAATTCTTGTTAACTGCCAGGTTTGACTTAAATACTTGTTTAGTACTGTGTTTCATCATTCCTAAGACTTTTTTTTTTTACATTTTAACATTTCTGAAATCAGAATGAGTGTCGTGATCAATGGTAAAGCATATGTAGTAAAAAGTAATGCCCTTGATGGTGCCTGGCACAGTCTCAGATGCACTGATGGACTAAAAGCACAAATAGAAAACTAGGTATACAAAACTATTTTGCAGCTCATAATAAGTACAAATTAAAAATTCACATTACAAGTTAAAATTAATGTTGAGTTTTGCTGAAACTATGTTGTCAATTTACTCCCACCCCTCAGGTCTCCCCACCATGTCACCGATGGTGCTCTTGCCTAAATCGTGCAGCCTGTCCATGTCACCAAATCCAGTGGACACTTCTGCCTTCTTTCAGGACTTCCAGTAGCATGGCACACAGCTGATGACTTCCTTTGAGAGTCTGTCTCCACGGCAGCACGTTCTCCTGGCTGCTCTGTCCCTGCAGGGTCTCCTTCGCTGATTCCTTCTCTGTCCAACCTCTCTGGGCTCCTCTCCTGTCTACGCTCTCTTCCTTGACCTTACCAGTCACACAGCTCTCACTCCTGTTTCCTGAAGAGTACAAAATCCATATCTCCCACACTGACTTCTGTGGGTTTATCTTGTCTCAGTTGTCCCATAGGCATCTCAGATTTATTCTGTGCAAATTAAATTACTGGTTTTCCTCAAAAACCTGGTCCTCCCCTAGACCATGTTTCAGAAATGACACTGTTTTCCACTGGATACTGAAGTGGGTGGGCCATTTGGGAACCATCCTCAGCTTCTTGCCACAGTGCTCCTTCCATTCTACCCACCACCAACTCCTCAGGGCACTGCCTTCAAACCCTGCTTGCATCTGTCTGCATTCTCCGTGCCCATGGCTGGCTGCAGGGGCATACTTGCAAACCCTTACACTGTGGCCCAAGTCAACTTGTTTAAAGCATAAGCTGTTTTCTGTTACTCTGTCCTTAAAATCCTCTAATAATCATTGTGGCCAGATCCATACAGACTGTGGCCACCTGAGGTCCAGCCCGATCTGTGCATAGCTCCCCACATCTGCTCCGAGGCTGTGCCCAGCCCCTCTGGGCAGGGTCAGCTCCCAGGACCCAGGAGCTCTCCCCCAGGCCTCTGTGCTTGTCTTTCTACTGCCCAGGATGGCTGAGAAGTCGTGCTTCCAGGGCCCAGTGGGTTCTGCCAGCCTGTCAGAGCCTGGTGCTCGGCCACACCGGACAGCACACATCATGACATCTGACCGCTGGCCCTCAGGATGGTGCGCACTGTTCTAAGTCGGCGACAGCGCATGCAGTGGTAGCTGTCTCGGGCACCTTTGAGTCTCGCTGATCTAGCACAGGGCCTGGTAAATAGATTCTCCAGTGCACCATTTTAATTTCCTTGTTTCTTCTATGTCTTGTTAGTTATTTTCTTAATGGTTGTCCTAGGAATTACAGTTAATATCTTAGTTGGTAACAATCTAGTTCGGATTATTACCATTTTAACAGTGTACAGAAACTTGCTTCCTGGATACAGCTCCATCCCTCCCCCTCATTTATGCTGTTATGAATTACAATTTTATTTTTTGCATAAAATCAACAGAATTGTTCTTGCTTTATGAAGTCACCTTTTAAATCAAATAGAAAAAAGTAACCACAAAAAATCACGATTCTGAGAAATCTGAATGGGTTTCTGTCTATTTCCAGCACTGTCTAATCAGCTCGGGCAATTACACCAGAATGCCAACAACTGCATGGCTCATTGACAACAAACATTTATTTCTCACAGTTCTGGAGGCTGGAAGTCAAGATCAAGGCAGGCAGACTTGGCATCTGGTGAGAGCCCCCTTCCTGGCTCATAGCTGGCTGTCTTTTCACTGTCATGTCACGTGGTAGAAGGGGGAGGAAGCCCTCTGGGGTCTCTTTGAAAAGGGCACAGATCCCATTCCTGGGGGCTCCACCTTCATGACCTCCTCACCTCCCAGAGGACGCATCTCCTGATACCATCGCCTTGGGGGTTGGGATTTCAACATAGGAATTTTGAGGGAGACACAAATATTCAGTCTACAGTAAGCATCTTAATGTGAAAGTGGCAAAATGAGAAACGTCTAAAATTCCCAAGGACAGCTAGGGTTTGGGAGCTCACTGTGCCAGCTTCTCCACATGCCTTCGGGCCGCCACCCCTCTCTGGAGGGAGCTAGGTCACTGGGGAGCATTCCTTTGCTTTGAAACAGATGAAGTTGTGTGGGTGAAGGTGAAAAATGATGTCCTGAGGGCAGAAGAGTTTTGCTCTGAGGAAACATGTCAGGCCAATTTTCTCTGAAGCCTGCAAGAATATGCCTTTACCTGAGGAAGGCCAAAACAGTGTGTGGTTTGCCTGTGGTCCTCACCCGGCTCCCTGCCCTGGGGTAGATGTGTCCAAAGGGGAAAGATATCTCCAGGGCCACGCAAAGCCAGCTCGCTGCTCCCAACAGCACTCGCTGGAGGAAAGAGGTGCTCTGCATGCATGAGCCTTGAATTTGAATCAGCTTGTGTACCTGGTTCTACCCAATGCATTTATTCTCTATTTAGTATGCATTTAAACTGACCTCACTATATTCCTAGATATTCCTAGCATGTGTGTGGTATTTTAATCCCATTATTCTCTTTTGGCAGAATGAACCTAGTGATTGCCTGTGACAGGTAGTCTTTAAAGTCTCAAGGGTTGCAAGAATAGGCAGAGCAGTCAAATAATCAGAGTGTCTTTAAGCAAAATGGTTACAAAATAAACAAATCCATACATCAAAGCATTGGAAAAGACTAAATATTAAGTGAAACAACTGCATTAGGAATGAACTTCAGAAATCCTAAATTGTATTTAGCTTTCAGGAGAATGAAATTATCACCATTGGTTAAAGTAAGGCCCTCAACTAGATGTTTCACACTGTTTTGGCAACATTATTTAGTTTTAATGCACAGTTACTAAATTATCCTTGGTTTCCTCTGAGTAAAGCAGAACTGCCCCGTACCATCATGAACAATTCTGAAGTAACTTTCCAGAAGTGCTCAGCGAAATAAGATGTTTACTACAGCTTTCCATTAAGATACCTAGTAACACTTAAATAGCCCTGCCTTTGAAATGAAACAATGTTGAATGTCTGCAATGAGAAGAATGCAGTTGTAAACAACTCATTGGATGGTGTGTCTATGATGCCTGTCTATTCTGTGATTTGGAGATAAAAAAAAACAAACTCAGTTTCTCATTTTTTTCATGATGGAAGCCCTCATTAAACACACACACACACACACACACACACACACACACACACACACAGAGTGTTCGATTTCTTTTTGCACCATGCTAAATGCAGGAAGCCTCCCGGACCAGGTCTTAGCCTTGTTCTCATTATTTCCATTTCATAGATGGGATACCAAATCTCCGAGGAGATAAAGAACGTGTGCAAGTTACTCAGTGGAGAACTAACACCCACACGTCCTGAGCGCACCACTGCCCTCCAAAAGGCAAGGCCAACCTCCATGAACAGACGCAGCTGAGGACTGCTGGCTTCCTGAGACGATGCTGTGGCCCCACTCCCCTTTTGTATCTCAACGGGCCACCTTTGTGCATCCCAGGGCCCAAAGGTATTATGAGTTTTCCCTGCACTGTGAGCATTTGCTAAGTGATGGTAGTGAGCCGGCCCAGACAATGTGCTCTTCGTCTCCTGGGCCCTCGTGCTGGCCTGCCAACCCACAACAGCCAAAACAAACCCACCGCAGGCTTTCAAAGAGTCGCCTGGATTGCGCAGAACTCCCAAAGGCACCACAGAGAGCAACCACACTAATTAATGGATGCTAACGGGAATGACCTTCACCGATTCAATCCAGTCGTGGCTATCTGGCCTGGCAGCTATTACAGGAAGGCTTTTAGAGAGACAATAACTTTAATTTTCTCTCTGCGGTAGGCTTTCCATAAGTGAGTAAGTGAGCTACCTGTGTCTGGAGCAAGTGAGTTCTGAGGTGTGCCTCTTAGGCAGGCTATCTCCAGATTGGCTGTTCTCCAGGTTCAGGAAGTCAGGACTCCGGCCAGGAAGTGTGACTTTGCGTGTGCCAGGCCTCCATGTCCTCAGTACTCAACTCACTGCCTCGCCCTGCATAGTGAGACCTCTGGCCCGTCTCATTCAATAATCACTAACCATCAACACCATCCCGAAGGCTGTTGGCTCCAACTTCACCCTACACTGCCTCCATATAGGTAGGATTTCTCAGAGGGATGGCCAATGTATTTCTATTTTTTAGATTTGAGTTAGTTGCTAAGGTTTAACATTTACATGTATATCTGCTTTTAGGCTTTCCTCAAAAACTTTGAAAACTCAGAAGATTTGGATCCACGGAGTCAGCATTGCCCTGGAGCTGAGGACTGCTGGCTTCCTGAGACGATGCTGCAGCCCCCACTCCCCTAGTGTATCTCAATGGGCCACCTTTGAGCATCCCAGGGCCCAAAGGTATTGAGTTTTCCATTCCTGCCTTGCTCCATAGGAGACCACTGACCTCTCTGTTTTGAAAATTCTTCTCTTGAAACTAAACTCTCCACTTTCCAGCTACCGCTATTGCTCTTTCTGTTAATTTTCTAAGGAGCCTAGTAAGATATTTGTGCAAATATATGCTCATGTCCAATGCAATTTGATAAATGCTGCAATAGTGGTGTGATACAATAGTCTCCATGGGGTGGGGAGGGGGGCAGCCTGTGAGCTGCATCGTGAAGACCCAGTAGAGATTCACCGCAGGAAAAATGGCAAAGGATGAATCTTAAAGACTTTGTTTCTCCTGTGTTTTAGGAAGCATTTCAAACGGCTTGCTATACACCTGTACTTAGGTATTTCACTAACGATCACGCTAAACACTTCCAAATCTGATCTTTTGTCTTCTGAACCACCTACCACATGTACCCTCCTCCTCCAAACACCTGTTCTTCCTTTTGCCAGTTGCTGGCACCCCATTGTCCTGATAATCTAACTGCGGAGATAATCTCACCTGATCTTATGTCATCCTTGACTCCTCGGTGACACCCAACCATGTCCCATTCCGAGATCCTCCCTTTGAAATCTCCTGAATCCCCACCCTTCCAGTTTAGGTCATTGATACGTCATCTCAGCCCCCTCGGCCTCCCTTGCCTGCCCTGCAGTCCCAGCTGCCTGCAGCTTCGCTCTGAAACACTGTGAGTTCAGTATGTGCCAGGCCTGCTTGAAATGGTTTACATATGTTAACTTATTGAATCCTCACACCGACTAGGTAAGACTATTATTATCCACTCAGTAATGGGCCCAAGTTGACACACCCAGTGAGCAACAGAAATGGGATTCCAGCCACACGGTTTGACTCCAGAGCCCACCCGCTCACACACTGCCCTTGCACTTCCTTGCACAAACAGCACTGTAGCTCCCAAACCTTGCCACCAGAAGACCCTCCGGTTCCGAGAACCTTGAGGGATCTTGACAGCTTGGACCTCAACCGGCAATTTCATTTTCCTCTCTGTTCCTCGGATTTCTCGCCACGTCTGTCTTGAGCACTAAGAGTTAACACCTGTGACACATTTAAAGGGACGGGCACTACTGATGCTTATACCCAGCCACTTGTTAAATTCTGAGGGGTTCTTTTAAAATATCTCTTGAATCCACACCCTCTTTTAATTCAGTGGCTTTGGGTATCTCGTGTCTCTGTTCTCCCTCACCAACTGCAGGAAAATGTGAATTGCAGCTTCCTGACACGCTGTGTCCTCTCTTCATTGACTTGGCCCTGCGTTTCCCCTGCCTGGAATGTCCCCTCTGTTCATTTTGGCCGATGTGAATGCAATCATCCTCAAATGGCACAAATTCCCCCCTTTCTGACTCATCTTCTGATCTCTAGCCTGCACTCTACCAGGAAAATGTCTCCCTGCGCTGTTTTATCCACTCGGTTTCTTTTCTTTTACGCTCCTGAGATAGAAATCCTGTCCTGCTTTTTAGCAGAACTGGGCACACACTCCTAATCTCTTCCCTTTTTGGGAAAATAAACTCCTTAAAGATGAAGAGTATTGCCTTTCCAGTTTTTTCTTTCCTGGGGCTAAGCTCAGTGACTTGTATTTGGTTTTTACTTAATAGCTATGTACTGAATAAAATGAGTAATATGAAAATGTTATGTGGTCTCAGTTATCACCTAGATCATTCATTTGATAAACTTAATGCAAAAGTTGAGTAGAAGAATTAGGTACAAGTAGAATTAGCAACAAAAAGGATAAAATATATATTGAACATTTATAGTCTTATGATATAGAACATATTAGGATAAAAGTGGGTCTTCAGGCAAGATAGTTGCACATATAATGAGATGCAATGAGGTAATGGGAATCAATATGAAATATGCTATCTCGTCTAAGTTTTTAGGATTAAACAGACATGGTACACATGTAACAGATGCACACCACAGGTAAAATTGAAAACTGCATTTATGGAATATATGAAATTCTGTGTTTGGTTAGAATTAGGTTGCAGAAAATAACTTTTGGGGATGACTCTGAGCTGCCATAAATTCTTTGAGAAAAGTAAATGCACATAAACACAACCAGAACTAAACGAAGGTTTGTCTTGAGTACTTAGGAGACTTAGAGGCTGGTGGGGGAGGTGGGAGACTGGTCAGGTCCCCAGAGTGCCTCATGCAAAGGCTTGAGAGTGAGGATAGAGGAAGGGAGGTGGGCAGGTTGAGCGAGTTTGCTGGTAGTCAGCCAGCTGGGACAGCGGAATTCAGGTGCAGATAAGAGAAGTGAGCTACCCCGAGTGAGGCAAGCATCGACTTTGAAGCTGAAAGGTGGCTCTT
Source organism: Phataginus tricuspis (assembly GCA_029783875.1). Classification (NCBI taxonomy): domain Eukaryota; kingdom Metazoa; phylum Chordata; class Mammalia; order Pholidota; family Manidae; genus Phataginus; species Phataginus tricuspis. The sequence goes on along the minus strand of JAQQAC010002067.1, from coordinate 9,865,654 downwards.
GGAAGTGGTCCAGGCAGCAGTGAGATCAGAGGCCTATCTAGGTTACCCAAGGCTATCTCTGATTATCACAGAAGAGTGGGGAATGAGGGAAAATTTGTCTACTCTTATACTTGAGTCATCACACTCAGTCCTACGCTGATACAAGTTGAAAGGAAACAGATCATCGATTCTCCAGCAGCCAGCTGTCTCTGTGACATAGGGCAGCAAGTCCAGCCTTGCTAGAATCATTCTGTCATTTGTAAAATTGGAGTGCATTTTAAAATGAACTGTGTGTGTGTGTGTGTGTGTGTGTGTTGCGGGGCAGGGGGAGTTGCTTCTCTGATCAGCATTCCTGTAACAGTGGTGTTCTCAGAAGCTAGAGAAGACCACAGCATGGAGGGCTACTTGCTCAGATTTGAATACTAGAGCCTGTAACCTAGGACTGAATTTGCATTTATGCATCAGTATATGAAGAGAAACACATTGGGAGACCCAAGACTTGGATTTGAATTCTGGAACTATCCTTTAGGAGCTGTCTTACCAAAGTTTGTGAAATGTGCATGCAGCACAGTGCCTGGCACAGGGAATAAGAATTAAAATAAATTTGAGTCTAGCTTATTCTTTTTGCTCTGGTGCTTACAAATCATTAGACTTCCCCCCACACCCTTTCTTAGGTGGCAAAAAGAGGAAATAAAGAAATAAATTGAGGCATAGAAGAGTCAAGGAATTTGGAAGAGATCATAAAGGAAATAATCAAGCAAATTTTAAACTATTCAAAAGTTTTACGATCACTTTAAATTACAAAGTGCGTTTCATTTTGAACCAGTTTTGTTTATTCTCCACAAAACAGCCCGTAGTTCAATATTTGTGTCACTAAATAATAACAACAGTAAGTTACTTTGGACCAGTTTGATTGTTCATGATCTCATCTCTGATTGGAAGCAGAGAGTAAAGTGGAGAAAGGGATACAGAAGCTTAGTAGACAGGTTCTGTTGGATCTGGGAACTGTGACTTAATCCCAAACCCTACCAGGTGGGGTGAAAAGAAGCATGTGGAGCTTATGGAGCCACATCACAAAAACAGTGCCTCTCTTGGGAATGGCTAATGATCTTGTGCAGGTCTGGAGTCAACGTCAAGGAGCTAAAGAAAGTAGAGGAAATGAGATGAGAGACAACAAATTATGAAATTTGCCATCATGGCTAAAATGAATGAACTCTCTGTCCAACCAAGTGCGTGGAATTAGCAAGGTGGTTGGGTGGAAACGGGGTGAGGCATTATGGAAGGAGCATAAATTAGTGTTAATTAAGGAGCTCAACCATTGCTTCTTCCGAGGCGACATCTATGTGTACCATGAGTTCCTGACATGAGCTATCCTATTGTTTTTCTGTGAACATTTTCTACAGTATGGTTTTTGCACCACCTGCTGGCAAAGAACAGTGATCCTGCCTCTCACTGAAGGACAGGCACGTGTTTTGATTGCTGGTGAGGAAGGCACCCGGGAGATCAAGATCGACTTTGTTTATTGGAAACATGTAGCTACTACCACTAAATGGCATCCAATTCCTTGTCACCACCTTGTTCACACGTCTTAAACCGTGCCAGGTGATATGCACAGGTGTTTTCTTTCTGAAAGTGTCTTGATAATATGAGAAGATTATTCTGCATTAAAGTGTAGTGGGAAAGGGAATATTATTTTCAGTGATTAAGAGAGTCTGTCGAGTTCACCTGTCTAACTTACAGACTAATCTTTCTCGGAAAGGACTTCTAGGCTGCCCCCATTTAAAAATGCCACAGCAACATTATTGATGTTTTTGTTTGTTTATTGCCAAGGAGCCATTTAGATTTTTGTGACTGAGCAACACTTCTGGAACAATCCAGGAGTATATCATGCTCTACCTTGAGCGTTTGAAGTGGCTTTGCTCAGTGACCTTTTGGCGAACTTATTGAGACATTGTCATTGTGCTCCTTTTGCCACTTTGGAAGGAATTTGGCCCCCCCCCTTTTTTTTCTGTGGGGATGAAAGTCTAAGCTAAATTGATAAAAAGTCAAACAGCACCCATAGCTCTTTCTGATCCAACCCAGCTCCACCACAGCGCTCTGATGTGCTGCATCTGGAAACCTGGGCTGGGGACCCGATGTGCACAGGCGGCTGCAGTGCCCCTGGAAGCCAGAGCAGGGACCCTCCCTCCCTCCCGCTCCACACGCAGACCTTGGCTTATACAAGGGAGAAGTAGCTTATGAGCGGCTGTGATGGAACTCAAATACTTCTCTGTAAAAGAGCCATTCCATCCCCGATTCAGTTTCACTGAATAATTACAACAAATTGATTCTCGGAACACTTTTTTGTGAACTTCTTTTGATTTTCAATAAATATCTCAGACCTCTTTCCATCTTCATTCTATGTCTTTCTCATCCATTCCATTTATTTTATTCCATTTCATCCATGCAACGTTTATTGGATAAGGTACCATGTGAAGGAACTTTACTGGAAAGACACTAGAGGAGACACAAATATGAAGATGTGGTTCACATCCTCAGAGAAGCTAGCACTTACTTGGGGATAGAAGACATGTACCCAAATCTCCTCAGTATAATAATCTCATTCACCTTGGAGGAACATGTACATGAAATGTGGAAATGCTGAGAAGAGGCAGATCACTTTGGCTGGATGAATTAGAGAAGGGTGTAGAAAAAGGACAATGCAGAAATATTGAAAAGGAAATCTCTACCTTGACTCCTCATTCTTTTAACTGACTTCCATTTATCTCTATTGTTTTTCTAATGAAAGTATCTTTTCCAGACTCAAATTTTTAATCTGTTCATGTCCCCGTTTCCTTTTTTCTGAAATACAGGCACAATGCCTTAGTACAGGGACAAAAGAGGGTGGGCATTTAATAGACTGTTAAACTCTCTTTCGATAAGTACAAAATATTTTGGTAGCCTTTTGAAAAGAACAGCTTGATGTTTTTAATCATCAGAAGCTGGAGCTGTTAATGATAAGCATTGTCCCGAAGGTTGCCTCCACTGGGAAGTAAACTATAAAGCTCTGTTTGTTATTTTAAAGTGGCATCTGGAAATACACTTTTGATCTAATACTGAAGTCCTCTTGAAGTGCCTAAGCTGTTCCACATGGAACCAAATGCATAGAATGTGTCTTGGGAGGCTTTTCAAAGACTGAGGAATTGAATTCATGTTTGGTGGCAACATCAATGCCTTCTAGACTCGCATAACCCTTTTGTATTCCAAATAAATCCACGAAACAGATGTGACTGAAGGATACTGAAGGCATGCCAACGTGAAGTGAACTGGCCATGTTAAAAGCACAAGAGGCTTCCTTTAGAAATCATGCTTTGGTTTGTAGTTTTAGATCTTGTTTAGAGCAATTACAATTCCATCCTAAGTAAATGAAGTCACCCTTCATGCCTTTAAAACAAAGGAACTAATATAAATGGTAAGAGTATTTTGAAATAGCTTATGCAAATCTGATGGAATCCGCTTCTGCAAGGTGATGGAAAGTCACAATAGTTTTCTGACATAATTGCAGGGGACGTATTTTTTCTCAAAATATATTTTATATTTCTAGTCAGAAATTCTTTGGTCAAACAAAATCTTAAATGATTTTAAATGAGTGAGAATATTGTTTAAGGGAACACATACGAGGATTTATTCAAAATATTTACATTCCAAATGTAAATTCATTCCAAATTTACATTAAAGAATAAATATATGGCCAGTTAATTGATTAGGGCGAGTTAGCATAAGAAGTGAGGTTATGAAATTGGGTGATCTGTTATAAGTGCTTAAAGAAAGCAATCATAACCTTGCCTAAAAGTTGTATTTTGAGGTATAGTTTTGTTTCAGTAAAATGGCTCTCCATCTGGCATGTCTGTATTCTAAATGCATTTCTTATCTAACAAAGATTGACTGATCCTTTCATTTTAGATACAGAATTGTCATTCATCTTTTCTCTGGAGAAAGGTTTCAGCTAGTTGGCTTCCAGAAACAGACTCTTGCTCTGTCATTCTTACTTGCTGAAGAAAACTTACAAATTGGGCACATAAGAAAATCTGTTCCACTAACAGGAGTCATAATTTCGGCAGTGAATTGCTTTTTCTATCAAATGTGATCCCTCCCACGCTGCTCCTTCAGAACAACCCACCACCTCCGGCTGGGCACAGTTCCCTGCTCAGACGCCCCGGGGGACTCCTGTCGGTTGGAGCAGGCCCACCCCACCCCTGTTGTGGTGGTGGCGGTGTTCAGCCTTCAGCCTGCCTAGGGCCTCTGGCCATAATGCTCAGTTACAAAGGTATATGCTCCCTGTTTAGCCAACTGAGATTTGTGATATCAGAATTTAAGGCTTTGATTATAAACATTTGACTTCTGGTATTTGTTATTTAAACTATAAAAATTTGCTTCAGAAAAAATGGTAGCATGTGGTCCCTATAACACAGTAACTGTATTTATAACTTTTTATTAGGAAAAAAACCAGTCAGCTGCCATTATTTAAACTTAAGACTATCTGCTTTAAAACTTTAAACAATATAATTTATTTCAGTGCAAACTTCAAGCACCTTACTGAAGGCTGTGGTATTCTCATTGCTGTTATGATAGTTCAAGTAGTCCTTTTGCTTTCTTTCTCCAGGCCTGATGTGTAAGGCCAACCAGAAACATTAACTATACAGAGTACCACAGAAAAATAGAGATAGTAAGAAAGCTGATTATTAGTAAAAATACTTTCGTAATAGCCTCCATCATTTGAAAAAAACAAATAACTTTCGGGAAGGTACCAAGCCTTCATTTTCCATTATAGACACTGTTATATATTTCCTAAATCGATAAAGCTCAAGAAAAAGTATCAATCCCTTAAGTACTGATGCACACATACCAAGCTCATGGTAACTTTAGAGAGCTAATATCATGGAGGTTTAATTATTTGCATGGACTAGGTTGATCAAATTACTAAATGATTCATCTCTATTTCTCTTTGTACTGTGTGGGCTGTGTACCTTGCTTTTCAAAGATCCTGTTGTGAGAATTTATGAGATCTTGCCAGAATACTACCCTGATGTGGAAAGTGGTAACTGTTTAGGAGACTCCAGTTCTCTAGCCCTGTTGTGTGATCTAATTTAACAGCAGGGTGGCTGGTTACCCGAGTGCTGTGGACATGGGACTAATAAAACCCAGATCATGGGTTTGATCGGTATGTGAACCCTGGCAAAGGATCAGGTCTCTGGCCCAGCCGGTTGCTACCAATGCACGTGTGGGATGCAGGAAGGCAAGGGAGGCAACGGGAACCACGAATCTATAGCTGAGAGAGCGTTAGCCAAACGGACAATGCATGCATGCTAATGGCAGTCCCAAATGTCACCTCTGGGGTGCTGTGCTTCTACTTAGGATGTAAAAACTGCACAAGTACATTGCTCCCACACTAGCAATGACAAAAGGCTGGATAGCGTACAGAATCACAACTTTTCTGGAGCCCGTCAGAGAGCTGAGATCTCAAGGCTACCGAGTGAGTAGAATTCCAGAGAGGGAGCAGCCCCTGTAGGACAGGCTGGATCCATGAACTGCTGGCCCTTTGGCAGCGCATGAGGCAGAGGCACCGCCGTACAGACAAGTAAGGAGAGGTCAGTTAGAATGTTAACGAATTCGAAAGACCAAGTGTGGGTGAGCATGTGCGTTTGGAATAGCTGGAAGCCCAGGTGTAAAGGGAGTTCTCACTCACAGGCTGGTCATGTGGGAGAGTGGGCAGGTCTGGAGACTGTGGGGAGCCCCGGTAGTGGTGGAGTAGCAGAGGGGAGCAGCTGCCTCTGGGGACTGACATGAAGCCCACCCATATACCTTTCCTTTTGCCAAGCAAAGCCTTAGCAGTTAAGGGAGGGGAGCAAACTCTGTACCCAGGGCTTAGGCAAGACCTTTTGTTTCTGGAGGGGTAAAAGCAGACCCTGGCTGCCTTGGTTGGGGAACAGAAAACTCTCCTGCCCTGGGACATAAACAACACTCTGTGGCCTCTTGGTGGGAGGAAGAAACTAAGTTTCCATGCCCCTCGAGGAAGAACAGGGAGCCTTCTTGAAATTGTGGGTCATCAGCGTGATCCATGTTCCCGCGTCTCCATGCTTCCCCTTACTGAGTAATTATTGTCTTTCTAAATATTAGATAGTTCAGAATAAAATATAGTTAAATAATAAGTTGAATAGATCCTCAGAAAAGAAAATACCCTGCCTGTAAGGCCTCATCTGGTTGCTGTGATTGAACATGGTGCAGCTCACTTTCCACATTTTCAGCTTCCCAGGGCCAACCACCATCCAGAAGCAAATGATCTTCCTTCTGATACACTGTGAGATCAAAAGCAGCCTAACGTCATCATCTCGCTTCACCTCATGTCAGCATTTCTCATCTCCCATCATCACAGGGGTGAGTACAGTACGACAAGACATTTTGAGAAAGACCACGTTCACATACAGTCTATTGCTACAAATGTTCTAAATTGTTGTTAATCTCTTATTGAACTTGATTTATAAATTAAACTTTATAATAGATATGCATATACAGGAAAAACAGCACAGATCTTCCTTGACTTATGATGGGGTTATGTCCTGATAAGTTAAAAATGATCTAAGTGGAAAGTGCATTTAATACACCCAACCTACTGATCATAGCTTAGCCTAACTGCCTTAAACATGCTCAGAACATTTACATTAGTCTACACTTGGACAAAATCATCTAACACAAAGCCTATTTTATAATCATGTTGAATATTTCATATAATACATTGAATACTGTCCTGAGAGTGAAAAGCAGAATGGGGTATGGGTGCACAATGGCTGTCAGGGCATCAGTTGTCTACTCTGATGATTATGTGACGGCCTGGGAACTGGGCCACCCTGCCCTGCATCTGAGAGAGGATCAGACCGCATAGCACCAGCCCAGGAAAAGGTCCAAACTCAAAACCTGAGGTATGGTTTCTACTGAACGCACATTGCTTTTGCACGACCAGAGTAAAAAATAGTAATACCGTGGGCATAGTTCAGTACGCTGCAGTTTTAGGCATCCATTGAGGGCCTCGGAAAATATCCCCTGTGGATGAGGGGGACTAACATACTGGTTCTGATTCGGCAGCTAAAGCAAAAGGATTCGCTTAGTGGGTTAAATAATTTTAATGTTGGAAACTCATAAATTCCTTAAAAGAGATGTTTTCTTGGTGGCAAATTCTGAGGGGATCATGTTAGACTTCACACAAGGGGCCTTGGATTATAAATAGTTTTTTTACTCATTCGATGAACATTCATTGTCCATGAGGCTAGTCCTGTGCCAGATGTGAGGATAAAAAGACATAGTTCCTGCTCTTTAAAAACTTTTTAATTGTATCTTTAAGAGAATCAATACATTTTGGTTGCCAAGGGAGGAGCAGTGACCTCCTGTTAGCAATGCTGAGAAATTTGGCCAGGGTTCTTGCTGGAACAGAAGTCCAAAGTATTCCAATTCAAAGTGGGCTCAGCTGCAGGCAGAGCTGGAATCTTCCTCAAGGCTAAACGCTGAATTCATACAAATATCATTTGTAACATAGAATTCATGTTGCATGGTAAAGATAGTCTTCACCGAGAAACACTTCTCTGTCCATGCTTAGGCAAAAAAGCACTTAGCAGTTCTTTGGGGGACTCTGTGCTTCTGCACTCCAGGCTGTCTGACAGGATGAATGAGCTGGAAATGTTTCTGTATTAATTGTGTTACTGACATGAGATATGAAGACAGCACTTCAGAAGTCGTAGAATTCTGCAGTTCGTGTTGGGAGATTTTTTTTTGCATCAAAGTATGTTCAACTTTATTACTAATCCTTGAAATGCATATTAAATATGGAGCAACATTTTTAATCTGGCCAAAAATATATATATTTTAAGATAGTATAATACCATAGTGGCAAGTGAGTGAAGAAATGAGAATGTAGATATTTGGAGAAAGATTTTTAAAACAGGCCAAATTAAAGTCAATATTTTAGAATAATCGTTAGAATAAAATAAAAATGTCTGTAGTTTGGTAAGAATGAAACGAAACCGTGATGCCACAGGGGCCAGGATGCCCTCTCCCAGCTGCTGAAGCACACTGGCTTCCTGGTGGTGAGCGAGTGCTTTGGGACACTGGATCTGCCTCTCCCTCTCCCTCTCCTTTAATGCTTCTGAAGGCCTTGGACAGAGAAGGAGCTGTTGTGACTGGCCTCATACTGTTCACTCTGCAGGACTGATGTGCAGGGATGGAGAAAGGTCCTCCCTCACTCCCTCCTCACAAACCATTTCCAACCACGAGAAACAGTCTTGCTTAGCAAATTCTCTTTAAATCGGCACTGCAGAGAATCGTTAGCATTCAGTATCCTAGGAAGAAAAAGACTTCTAACTGAGTATGTATCCCTGGACAAAGTATCTCTAGCTAGAACCATTCCGAATCAGTTCATTGTCTCCAGAGGGAGATGTCTAAAAAGTGTATGATTTGTCACTATTATGTGTTAAGGGCTTTGAGACTCATCAAGAAAAAAGGCATAATAAATGTGTTTGAGCGTACACTTACCATTCACAACATATGAACTCACTATCTATCTTAATACTTAATTTTTTCCACAGAACCTCATATTGTCCAAATAATTGCCTCCTATTGGAACTTTAAAAGGGAGGGGTTTTTTTTGCATTAATCAAAACCTGTTATCACTTCTGAGAGTGAAACTTCCCATGGGCCAACAATATGACATTTATTGTGAAAGCAGATGATTATCTACAGAGCTTCTGGAATGTCTCCCAGGGTGAATTTATCAGCAATCTAGTCATCAGTAATTCATTTTGCCTATTTTTAGTTCAAGGAAAATTTCATAGATTTTATATGAGCTCTCTTATTTATGCAACTTTTGATCAGTGAGCTCATATGGCAGTTACTTTTTGCTTCCTGGAGGATGAGCTGGTTTTAATTCTGTAAAGTAAATGGAAACATCCAGATGTTCAATGTGCATGAAATGAAAGACTTACATAATTTTTTGCAATATTAATTTTCCCAAGATGGCCTACACTTCAGTTAAGTTGGGACTCAAGCTAGTGTCTTAAAAACTTTGCTTTAGATAGTATAGAACATATCAATAGACCAAATTGATATTTAATCTTTAAGGTGTTAGTTATAATTTTGAAATCCCCCAAATTGAACATTGTTACATTATGATGAGTTAAACTTTAGACTTTATTTTCGACATCTTTTCATCAATGTCCTTTTCTTGTCTCATGATCACATCCTAACACCACATTGCCATGTCTCCTTGCTTTCTCTGCTCAGTGACAATTTCTCGGTCTTTCCTTATTTTTCACAACCTTGGAAGTTTTGAGGAGTACTGCTCAGGTACTTTGTAGAATGTCTCTTCATTTGAGCTTTTCTGATGGCCTTCTCATGACTGGGGTTATGGGTTTCTGAAAAGAATATCACAGAGGCGAGGTGCTCTGTGAGGCGCACATGGCATCTATACGCCATCTCTGGTGATGTTAACCTTCATCACCTGATTCAGGTGGGGTCAGATGTCTCCACTGTAAAATTGTTACTTTTCTTTCCATTCATTTTTTGAAGGCAAGTCAGTGAGCCCAGTGCACCCTCAAAGGAGGGCAGTTAGACTCCACCTCATGCCAAAATTATGGCAAATAAATAGAATCAAACAAAAAAAATTTCACCTCATAGTATGTTGATGTGCTAGTATAAAATTTGAATGGAAAATTAATATCAACTAATCAAAAATAGGCCTTCATAAGAAGTCATGCCAAATAAATTCAGACTAAATCAGAAGCTAGAGGATAAGGTGGGTCACAATTCAGCCGTAGCTGTAATATCTCAGATGGGATTATTTAGGCCTGTGCTTTAGGCTTCCAGTCCAATCAAATGTATCTGTGGTAACATCAAGGTTATTGTTAAAGAGCAATTCACAGGGCTACATGCAGAGCGAATGTCAGTGATGAAATGTTTGCCCTACCACACAGATGGGCAACTTAGACAAAATTTATGTCTGGTTTTCCTTTATTTTTGGAAAGATCCCAATTTGGATTTTTCTAGGTAGTCAAAGGGCAAAAGCTTCCCTTGAGCCCACAGGGTATTGATCGCCTCCAGCTCAAAAGAGTCCACATTCCAAATGGCATATTTTGGGGAGGCTTATTCTGAACCCCTTCACTGCCAGCACAGAAACTTATTTCAGGCAGCAGTCATGTGGATGTAAGATAATTTGGTTCTTCTTTGAATGATATACTATTTTCTGCCAATGATTTTTTATTGTTTTCATAGATCCTTCATGTCCCCCCACCCCAATTTTAAAATAAGTATAGAAGTGATAACTAACAGCAAAATTCTCAAACTCACACCCTCAAAACCACCTCAGTTCTCCTCACCTTTCTCAACCTGGTGAAGACTTAATGAAGAGAGTGAAATGATTCCATTGTAAATGTTAGAGAGGTAACGGAAAGGTCCAAGGTCAATTTATTAAATTGTGTCTTTCTAGTTGGCAAAAGAGTCTTATGTGGACAGTGGCTGCAATGGTGTGTGTGTGGGGAACTTGATAATAGGGGTGAAGGTAGTAACCACAGTGTTGCTCGTGTGAAAACTTTATAAGATTGTGTATCAATGATACCTTAATAAAAATTAAAAAGCACTGTAAAAAAAAAAACAGTCTCATCATGCCAAGTGCTGGCAGGGGTTTAAAGCAGCTCTCATTTTATATTCTGATTAACTGAAACCAGCATCCGTGTGGGGATTGAAGAGGACACTATAGCGTTTGAGGTAATGGAGGGTCAGGGCAAGAAAGACAGATGACAGAGGAAGACGTGGATTTTGAACATGTAGAAAAAAATTGTTATCTGTGAAATCAGAAAAAATCTAACGTTTCTCAAGTTTGGAATGTTGGGTGGAATGGATTTGCTAAAATGTGAGCAGGCACACTCAACCAGCTCTACAGTTAACGCTTAGAAATCACCATGTGTCAGTGATTTACTAATAGTACAGAATTTTTTTTTTTTGCATGAGTGGTCCTGAAATTCAGCCTGAGCAAACTAGAATCTACTAATATGTAAACACTGATTGTACATATCATGAAGGATATATGGCCTGCAGATTGCCATATGTGGAGTTATGAAGTTCAACAGTCTTGCTAGTGGAAGCAGGGACAGCATTACGGAAGTAGAACATGGCAGTGAGAGCTTTGCACTGCCCACCACTTCTGGTGGATGGCATGGCAGGTATTGATTGGTTATTTAAGTTAGACAACAATCAGATTATAGATGTAGACAATAGAAAAGAAAATGCAAATAGGTAGATCCTAGAACAACTTAGAACCTTTTAATAAGGGAAAGGCAAATCAATTGTCAACAAAATCTTCAGTTAATATAAGGATGGTATTAAGTTACCTGCAAACCTCCCATATCCAGAAGACATGCTGAGCTAATTTATAATGCGTGCCAAGAGAACATCCAAACGGTTAATATAATCTAGGAATTTATATCGTTACCCTTTGCCAAGAAACCAAACTGCTCCGAAAGCTAGTGGTTTAAAAGACCAACCATTTAGTTAGCTCATGTTTGTATGGGTTTAAATCTGGCCTGGGTTCATTTAGATGGTGGCTGTTCTGCGATCCCCTAGCTCACTCAAGTGTTTCGCATCAGCCTGGAGCCAGCTGTCAGGACATCAGGAAGGCAGTTGGCCTAGGGAGGCCTCAGCGGGATGGCCTGTCCCTGTTGCATGTGGCTTCTCAACCTCTAGCAGGCTAGCATGGGCTTACTCACAGGACAGCAGATAGTCTAACATAAGTTGAAGCGTGCAAAATCTCTATGAAGTCCACACCCAGAATTCACACATGCTCACTTTTGCTACATTCTGTTGTCCAAAGCAAGCCACAGTGCTGGGTTAGAGTTGAGGGATGAACAAATAGATTCCACTCCTTAAAAGGAGAAGTAGCACATAATTTGTGGTCTTTTTTCCTTTTTGTAATCTAACAGGTTGAAATTCTACTCATTCATTTAAAAAACTGATAGTCATCATCAAATTTCAATATGTCTCTGATGAACCAGTCAGTATGAATGCTGGCAGAATGAACCCCACTGTGATTTTTTTCCAAAAATTCCCTCAAAGCTTGTGTTTCAAGTTTAGAAAGCAAATAATCTCACCACAGGTATTTTTAAATCTTTTTTTTTTATTAAGGTATCATTGATATACACTCTTATGAAGGTTTCACAAGAAAAACAATGTGGTTACTACATTCACCCTTATTATCGAGTCCCCTTCATAGCCCATTGCAGTCACTGTCCATCAGTGTAGTAAGATGCCACAGAGTCCCTACTTGTCTTCTCTGAGCTACACTGTTTTCCTCGCGACTCCACACACACCATGTGCACCAGTCATGATACCCCACAATCCCCTTGTCCCTCCCCTCCCACCCTCCCCCATCCTCCCCTTTGGTAACCCCCAGTCCCTTCTTGGAGTCTTTGCCATAGGTATTTTTCTGTCCTGCTGAAACCAATCATACATCACTCTTAAAATTTTTCATGACAGTCATTGTTCAAGAAGGACAGTCTATTGATAGAGGGTAATTTTTCAGGATGCTATTATCCTAGTCCTCATCTTGGAGTCCAGGAAGTCGCAGGTCAAGGCTATCACTGAGTCATTGTCTGGTGAAGGCCTTCTTTCTGGTCCACAGATGGCTATCTTCCTAATTAAAATCATTACTTTTCCCTGTGGCTCCACAACCTGGGGAGGGGGCTGCTCCTCCCCGGAGGAACCTGTGGATGTTGCGTTTTAATTTTCTTAATTACAACCGGGCGGGCCTTTAATACAGGAGGGGCTGATGCCTAGGCAACCGTTCTGCCCTCGACCCCAGCCCCGCATCCTCCCCCGATGTCTCCTCGACCATCTCGGGGGACTGAGGGCACCGCTCCTGCCTTCCCCTCCCCCACGGGCCCCTACAGCTTGGATCGTCCAGCTGCATCCACCCTTGCCACTAGTGTGCCTTTCTGCAGCGCGACCTCAGTTCTCAATAGCTGTCTCTTTTTCTTAAGGGCATCCCGCAGCTCGTCGCCCAGCTCATGCAAGCAATGCTGAAGGGCATGTCTCTCCTCAGTAGCCCTTCCAATACCTCAAGAAACAACAACCCCACAATTCCTGCCATGCCATGGCCACCCAGCGTCCCTAAGCAGTCACATCTCATGGAGGGCTAATTCCATAGCTTCTGGTGTCTCCACCCTTCCCCAATTCTGGAGAGGGGCCCTCTCATCTAGGATGTGCTTTGCCCTAGACCAGTTCCCCACTATGGGCTCCCCAAGTAGAAGCCCCAAGGATGGGGGTTCCTGGGGATCTGTCCACCATCCGCAAGGGGGTTTCTGGGTATCTGTCCCCCATCTCTAGGGGCAGCCCACCCAAGCACTGCACCCATGAAGACAGATCAGGTTCAGATGTCCTGCTGACTACACCAGGTGTAGCTCCAGGTAGGAGGAAGCATGTTCTGAGCCCAGGGCTTATAAACCTGTGAAGCTGAAATCAGTGAAAGGGAAAATATAAAGTGGGGGAAACCCATTCATTGCTCGTATTGCTCACAAGAAGACCAGCTCCGTTCGTCCCTCCCCTGCAGCTACTCCTGCTCCTCCATCGCTCTCCATCCCCACATAGGAGCGCTTGCCTCTCCCGCCTTGTACACCTACTGGTACGGCAATGGACTAGGCCAGGTGAGATTCTGGAAATGTTGTGCGCTTATCCCACACTCCGTAACTGTCCAATAGTCTCCTTACTCATCTACATTTATCTGGAATCCCCGTTCTCCATTTAACTGCTTAGGGCATGACAAGATTTATTTTACTAAAATCCTGTTTCAATCATGCTTGGTGAAAGGGGTAAGAATAAGTCTCCCCAAAATATGCCACTTTGGGATGGAGATTATTTTAAGCTAAAATCAATCAAACCCCAGCAGATGCAGGCAAAGCTCTTTCCCCCTCAACTGCCTAAGTTTACACCAGAAAGGAGGCCTATACTAGAAAAGAGATATTAGTAGAGATTCCTTTTTGCCAAAGAAATGTATTTGCATAGCAGGGCAAACTTTGGGTTTCCAGGCATCTCCCCTTGCCTTCCTACAAAACGGCCTTCCCCTCCTTGGTATCCCCAGGTTCCTGCCCCTTTATTAGCTCAGGAACTTTTATAAGATACAGTCACCTGACTGCCCTTTGGGGCTCATATTTTATGGGGCTCCATACGTACATACTTAAAATTTTCTCCTATTAATCTATCTTACGTCAATATAATATTAGGCCAGCCAGAGAACCTAAAGGGGAAGAAGTAATTTTTCCACTCCTACAACTGGGTTGGAAAACTGAACAAGGATGTCCAAATCCTAAAAGATAAAATAAAAACCCCGTATACTAACTTTCCACAATCTGAACTTAAGTGCTATCCCAATCCTTTACTACTTTTCAGAAATGAAAATCATTTTCTCTCTGTTCACATAATTCAATTCTGCAGGGCAGCAGAATTTGCTACTCCTAAAATATGTCACTTCGGCATTAGAAATATTTTATGCTAATTATATTTAAGAAACTGCAAACACAAGAGAGGCTGTGAAAACCAAGTAGAAGTTACCTTACTGGCAGAGACATTTACGTGAGAGAAATCCCTGTTTATAAGGGTGTCTCCCTGCAATACCAGGAAGAGGGTTAAATCTCTAGAATCTCTTGTCAATGCAGAAAACAATGACTTGAATCTTACTCTTGTTTACTGCACTTTTCCTGGTAACCTCCAGAACTCACCCACCCCATATCTTCTTTTGTCATTGGCTGAAGATGGTACTTAAGGGGATGGCCTCAGCCATTCAGGGGAATTACTCAGGTTTCTGGGGTCTCCCATGCATACAGGAGGTATATGTGTTACTAAACTTACATTTGTTTTCCTCCTGTTAACCTGCCTTATATGAATTTAATTATTAGACCAGCCAGAGGACCTAGAGGGGAGAAGGGAAAGCTTCAGGCTTTCTTCTGAGAGATCTCACTCCCCTGACCTCTCCTGTCTGGGCTGTGAACGACATGACCACTTACTCCTTTGTGCTCACAATTAATGGAATCAGAGAAAAACACTGGACAAACACAGAGCCTCTGGAATTCTGTTTCCCAGGAATTTGGAACTGGAACTGAGTAACTCTGATTTGTCTCTTAAAACTTTCACTGTGAAGTGATGTAAAGCTGGGATTGGGGCCAAAGAATTAGTGTAAAAGACAAAAGTTCATGTTCAGAGACAGGAAAAGAGAAAAGTCACTGTTCTGAGAAAAGAGGAATGAAAGGCCATTTAGAGGAAGATTAAAAAAGAGGAAGCAGCTACTTTTTTCTGGCTCCTATGGGCTAGTCCCTCTTCTACCTCAATCTCAGCAGGCACAATATGCTTCTAAAGGCACAACTGGTTCTTGGGGGCACAGGGAGGGTGGGGAAAAATATTAGATTCTGCAGTTTAGGAATTTCTCTGAAAATCAGACCAACATCCTTAGTTCAATGCAAAAGTAATTTTTTATCTGCTGTTCAGTTAATAAAAACCCAACTCACTGGTTTCTGTACAGTGTTGAAAACTGTTTCGTAAATGTTGTAGAGTTATACATTTTTCCACGAATATGTATATTCATTTGCATTGGGAAAACTGCACCTCATTTGCTTTGGGACAACACTTGAATTTTTTAAACAATTATGTTTTTGCTTTTAAATAAGGAACAGAAAAATCAGTATACTAGAAGAGAAGCAGAGAAATGGATGATGAAGAACAATTCTCTCTCTCCCCTTTCTCCTCTTTCTTTCCTTCTTTGTTAACAAAAATACAAGTCCTCACAGTGACCCTTCAAAGTTTATTATTATCTCTCTATTTAACAGTGAGAAGAAAATGAAACACAAAGATATGAAGACACAAAAGGTCAGGCAGCTAATGTCCTAATTATCAGAGCCAAGAGTTCATGTGACTGAGTAGTTCTAAACCCCATGTTCCTTTGCTACAAAAACACGCAGTACCTCCTAGCAATGTACTCCCTGTAAGACATTTTCCTCCTTTCACTCAAGTTTTAGAACATCAGTTCTCTATGAGACTTGAATTTGTGATAATGACCCTATGCCTACATTTTCATTCCTTTTTTTTCATTAAAAATTTTTTTATTAAGGTATTATTGATATACACTCTTATGAAGGTTTCACATGAAAAAACAATGTGGTTACTACATTTAACCACACTATCAAGTCCCCACTCATACCCCAATTCAGTCACTGTCCATCAGTGTAGTAAGATGACACAGATTCACTATTTGCCTTCTCTGTGCTACACTGTTTTCCCAGTGATTCCCCACACCATGTGTACTAAACATAATACCCCACAACCCCCTTCTCCCACCCTCACCACCCACCCTCGCACACCCCTCCCCTTTGGTAACCACTAGTCCCTTCTTGGAGTCTCTGAGACTGCTGCTATTTTGTTCCTTCAGTTTTGCTTCATTGTTATACTCCAAGTTTTGCTTCGTTGTTATACTCCACAAATGAGGGAAATCATTTCACACTTGTCTTTTCCACATGGCTTATTTCATTGAGCATAATATCCTCCAGCTCCATCCATGTTGTTGCAAATGGCAGGATTTGTTTCCTTCTTATGGCGGAAGAGTATTCCATTGTGTACCACCTCTTCTTTATCCATTCATCTACTGATGGACACTTAGGTTGCTTCCATATCTTGGCTATTGTAAAAAGTGCTGCAATTAACATAGGGGTACATATGTCCTTTTGAATCTGAGAAGTTGTATTCTTTGGGTAAATTCCAAGGAGTGGGATTCCCGGGTCAAATGGTATTTGCATTTTTAGTTTTTTGAGGAAACTCCATATGGCTTTCCACAATGGTTGAACTAGCTTACATTCCCATCAGCAGTGTAGGAGGGTTCCCCTTTCTCCGCACCCTCACCAGCATTTATTGTTCTTAGTCTTTTGGATGCTGGCCATCCTTACTGGTGTGAGGTGATATCTCATTGTGGTTTTAATTTCCATTTCCCTGACGATTAGTGATGTGGAGCATCTTTTCAGGTGTCTGTTGGCCATCTGAATTTCTTCTTTGGAGAACTGTCTGTTCATATCCTCTGCCCATTTTTTAATCGGGTTATTTGCTTTTTGGGTGTAGAGGTGTGTAAGTTCTTTATATATTTTGGATGTTAACCCCTTGTCGGATATGTCATTTACAAATATATTCTCCCATACTGTTGGATGCCTTTTTCTTCTGTTGATGGTGTCCTTTGCTGTACAGAAACTTTTTAGTTTGATGTAGTCCCATGAGTTCATTTTTGCTTTTGTTTCCCTTGCTCAAGTAGATGCATTCAGGAAGAAGTCGCTCATGCTTATATTTAGGAGATTTTTACCTATGTTGTCTTCTAAGGGTTTTATGGTTTCATGACTTACATTCAGGTCCTTGATCCATTTTGAGTTTACTTTTGTGTATGAGGTTAAACAATAATCCAGTTTCATTCTCTTGCATGTAGCTCTCCAGTTTTGCCAACGCCAGCTGTTAAAGAGGCTGTCATTTCCCCATTGTATGTCCATGGCTCCTTTATCATATATTAATTGTCCATATATACTAGGGTTTATATCTGGGCTCTCAAGTCTGTTCCATTGGTCTATGGGTCTGTTCTTGTGCCAGTACCAAATTGTCTTGAGTACTGTGCCTTTGTAGTAGAGCTTGAAGTTGGGGAGCATAATCCCCCCAGCTTTATTCTTCCTTCTCAGGATTACTTTGGCTATTCGGGGTCTTTTGTGGTTCCATATGAATTTTAGAATGATTTTCTCTAGTTCATTGAAAAATGCTGTTGGTATTTTTATAGGAATTGCCTTGAATCTGTAAGATTGCTTTAGGCAGGATGACCATTTTGACAATATTAATTTTTCCTATCCATGAGCATGGGATGTGTTTCCATTTATTGGTATGTTCTTTAATTTCTCTCATGAGTGTCTTGTAGTTTTCAGAGTATAGGTCTTTCACTTCCTTGGTTAGGTTTACTCCTAGGTATTTTATTCTTTTTGATGCAACTTTTGGAATTGTTTTCCTGATTTCTCTCTCTGCTAGTTCATTGTTAGTGTATAGGACTTCCATAGATTTCTGTGCATTAATTTTATATCCTGCAACTTTGCTGAATTCAGATATTAGATCTCGTAGTTTTGGAGTAGATTCTTTAGGGTTTTTTATGTACAATATCATGTCATCTGCAAACAGGGACAGTTTGACTTCTTCCCTGCCAATCTGGATGCCTTTTATTTCTTTGTGTTGTCTGATTGCCGTGGCTAGAACCTCCAATACTATGTTGAATAGAAGTGGGGAGAGTGGGCATTCTTGTCTTGTTCCCGATCTTAAAGGAAAAGCTTTCAGCTTCTCACTGCTAAGTATAATCTTGGCTGTGGGTTTGTCATATATAGCCTTTATTATGTTGAGGTACTTGCCCTCTATACCCATTTTGTTGAGAGTTTTTATCATCATGAATTTTGTCGAATGCATTTTCAGCATCTATGGAGATGATCATGTGGTTTTGTCCTTCTTTTTGTTGATGTGGTGGATGATGTTGATGCATTTTCGAATGGTGAACCATCCTTGCATCCCTGGAATAAATCCTACTTGATCATGATGGATGATCCTTTTGATGTACTTTTGAGCTCGGTTTGCTAATATTTTGTTGATTATTTTTGCATCTATGTTCATCATGGATATTGGTCCCTAGTTTTCTTTTTTTGTGGTGTCTTTGCCCGGTTTTGGTATTAGAGTGATGCTGGCCTCATAGAGTGAGTTTGGAAGTATTTCCTCTTCTTCTACTCCTTGGAAAACTTTAAGGAGGATGGGTATTAGGTCTTCACTAAATTTTGATAAAATTCAGTGGTGAAGCCATGTGGTCCAGGGGTTTTGTTCTTAGGTAGGTTTTTGATTACCAGTTCAATTTTGTTGCTGGTAATTGGTCTGTTCAGATTTTCTGTTTGTGTCTGGGTCAGCCTTGGAGGGTTGTATTTTTCTAGAAATTTGTCCATTTCTTCTAGGTTATCCACTTTGTTAGCATATCATTTTTCATAGTATTCTCTAGTAGTTCTTTGTATTTCTGTGCTGTCCGTAGTGATTTTTCCTTTCTCATTTCTGATTCTGTTTATGTGTGTAGACTCTCTTTTTTTCTTGATAAGTCCGGCTAAGGGTTTATCTATTTTGTTTATTTTCTTGAAGAACCCACTCTTGCTTTCATTGGTCCTATTGTTTTATTCTTCTCGATTTCATTTATTTCTGCTCTAATCTTTATTATGTCCCTTCTTCTACTGACTTTGGGTCTCATTTGTTCTTCTTTTTCTAGTTTCATTAATTGTGAGTTTAGACAGCTCATATGGGAATGTTCTTCTTTCCTGAGGTAGGCCTGTATTGCAATATACTTTTCTCTTAACACATCCTTCGCTGCATCCCACAGATTTTGTGGTGTTGAATTATTGTTGTCATTTGTCTCCATATATTGCTTAATCTCTGTTTTTATTTGGTCATTGATCCATTGATTATTTAGGAGCATGTTATTAAGCCTCCATGTGTTTGTGGGATTTTTCATTTTCTTTGCGTAATTCATTTCTAGTTTCATTCCTTTGTGTTCTGAGAAGCTGGTTGGTACAATTTCAATCTTTTTGAATTTACAGAGGCTGTTTTTGTGGCCTGGTATATGATCTATTCTTGAAAATATTCCATGTGCACTTGAGAAGAATGTGTACCCTGTTGCTTTTGGGTGTAGAGTTCTGTAGATGGCTGTTAGGTCCATCTGTTCTAATGTGTTGTTCAGTGCCTCTGTCTCCTTACTTATTTTCTGTCTGATTGATCTGTCCTTCAGAGTGAGTGGTGTGTTGAAGTCTCCTAGAATGAATGCATTGCATTCTATTTCCCCCTTCTGTTAGTATTTGTTTCACATATGTAGGAGCTCCTGTGTCGGGTGCATAGATATTTATAATGGTTATATCCTCTTGTTGGATTGACCCTTTTATCATTATGTAATGTCCTTCTTTGTCTCTTGTGACTTTCTTTGTTTTGAAGTCTATTTGTCTGATATAAGTACTGTAACTCCTGCTTTTTTCTCCCTATTAGTTGCATGAAATGTCTTTTTCCATTCCTTCACTTTTAGTCTCTGTATGTCTTTGGGTTTCAGGTGTGTCTTGAAGGCAGCATATGGATGGGTCTTGTTTTTTTATCCATTCAGTGACTCTATGTCTTTTGATTGGTGCATTCAGTCCATTTACATTTAGGGTGATTATGGATAGGTATGTATTTATTGGCATTGCAGGCTTCAGATTCGTGGTTACCAAAGGTTCAAGGTTAACTTCCCTACTATCTAAGAGTCTAACAACTCACTTAATATGCTATTACAAACACAATCCAAAGGTTCTTATTTTTTCTTTTTTTTTTCCCTCCTCCTTTTTCTTCCTCCTCCATTCTTTATATATTAGGTATCATATTCTGCACTGTTTGTCTATCCCTTGGTTGACTTTGGGGATAGTTTATTTAATTTTGCATTTTCTTAGTAATTAGCTGTTCTGTTTTCTTTACTGTGGTTTTATTACCTCTGGTGACAGCTATTGAACTGTAGGAACACTTCCATCTATAGCAGTCCCTCCAAAACACACTGTAGAGATGGTTTGTGGGAGGTAAATTCTCTCAGCTTTTGCTTATCTGGGAATTGTTTAATCCCTCCTTCAAATTTAAATGATAATCTTGCCGGATAAAGTAATCTTGGTTCAAGGCCCTTCTGTTTCATTGCATTAAATACATCATGCCACTCCCTTCTGGGCTGTAAGGTTTCTGCTGAGAAGTCTGATGACAGCCTGATGGGTTTTTCTTTGTATGTGATCTTATTTCTCTCTCTGGCTGCTTTTAATAGTCTGTCCTTATCCTTGATCTTTGCCATTTTAATTATTATATGTCTTGATGTTGTCTTCCTTGGGTCCCTTGTGTTGGGAGATCTTCACACCTCCATGCCCTGAGAGACTATCTCCTTCCCCAGATTGGGGAAGTTTTCAGCAATCACCTCCTTAAAGACATTTTCTATCCCTTTTTCTCTCTCTTCTTCTTCTGGTACCCCTATAATGCGAATATTGTTCCGTTTGTATTGGTCACACAGTTCTCTCAATAGTCTTTCATTCTTAGAGATCCTTTTTTCTCTCTGTGCCTCAGCTTCTTTGTATTCCTCTTCTTTTGTTTCTATTTCATTTATCGTCTCCTCCACCATATCCAATGTGCTGTTAATACCATCCATTGTGCTCTTCAATGATTGGATCTCGGACCGTAATTCATTCCTGAGTTCTTGAATATCTTTCCGTACCTCCATGAGCAAGTTAATGATTTTTATTTTGAACTCCCTTTCAGGGAGAGTCATGAGGTCCATATCATTTAAATCTTTCTCAGGAGTTGTATTCATAATTTTACTTTGGACCAGGTTCCTTTGGCGTTTCATATTTGCATATGGCGCCCTGTAGTGCCCAGAAGCTCTACTTTCTGGAGCTGCTCAGCCCCTGAAGCAATGTTGGGGATTGTAAGGGAGTGGTATTGGTGCCTCGGGGGAGGAAAGAGCTGTTTCCTGGTTTCTGGCTGCTATGCCTGTCTCCACTACCTGAACCAGTGGGCTAAGCACACACGTATAAGCCTCTATGCTTTCCGTTTTTAGTTGCTGTAGACAGATCTTCCCTCTGGCTGGCCTAATGCCAGAGTAGGGTCTCCCAGTTTGCAAGCCCGGTGGGGCTGGCCAGGAGAAAGGTGCACTAGTCTGCCTGTCACCGAAGGGGTTCTTGGAGCTGTGTAGGCAGCCAGGGAGCTGGAGCACCTGAAGATCGTGAAAGCTCCCAATCTGCTGGGCAGAGTGCACCTGGCCAATTTTGTCTACCTGTCCTTTCTCCTGAGCAGTAAGCTCTGTACAGTCCTTGCCCTTTAGCAGCCCTATTGCTAAGGGCTTCCTTGTTAGGAAGTCTCTCAGACTGCCAGCCTTTCTTTTGTCCCAGAGCAGCTGGGTATGGATCCCTGCTATCTACAAGCAGCCGGAATCTTAGTCTCTCCAGAATTCTGCCTGTCTTAGCTTTCCAACCTCCTAATTATGAGAGTATTATGCAAGCACCATGAAATGTAGGTTTGTGCTCCCAGAGCAGATCTGCGGAGTTAGGTATTCAGCAGTCCCAGATCTCCACTCCCGCCCTGCTCCGTTCCTTTTCCTCCTGCCGGTGAGCTGAGGTGGGGGAAGGGCTTTGGTCCCGCAGGACCACAGCTTTAGTACATTACCCTTTTCCGTGAGGGCTGCTTGTCTCCAGGTGTATGCAGTTTGTTGCAGTCCTCTTTCCTGTTGCTCTTTCAAGAGTAGTTGTATTAGTTATATTTTCATATTATATGCAGTTTTAGGAGGAAGACTCTGTCTCACCTCTCACGCTGCCATCTTTAATCCAATCTCATTCCTTTTTTATTTCATTCAGCTCGCAAGCAATTTATGGTGGAGGCAAGAGTAACATTTACCCTCATATTGTTTCAGGACAAAGTAATTTCTCTCTGGAAATATAATACAGTGTAGAAATTGAATATGCTAAATGAGTTCTTGTTTGTGTTTAAGTACAAATGTTAGATAGATTTTAAAGAGAAAAATTTGCCCTGAGTGTGTTAAGCCCTTTTGTGACCCGCCACCCTCCAGAAGGGGGATGATAATTGCTCTACCTCCCCTACTCCCTGTCTCAAAAGCATATAATATGTAACCAACAGCGCAGAGTATTGGTCACAAACTCGGATCTACATAGAGAAAGAACACATCAGAAAAGACAAACAATGAAGATAAAATGTTATCTTTTATTATTCTTGGCCTCAAAAATAACTGCCTGAGTAAATTAATAATAAAACATCACGAGGTAGTAGGTGAGTCTGGCATACGGATAGAAGTGAGGAACAGCAGTGCCCCGAGAGAGAGGCAGGAACTGGGAGGAATGCTCTGCTCTACGGTGCTGTGTGGAGCCCAAACGGAATTGCACGCTTTCTTCTAACACTTCCTCCCCTGCCTGCAGGATGAGGTGCAGCCTGTGGTGCAGCCCATGTGCCTCACAGTTTCACTCCCTGCCCACGGTTTTGGCCTCAGCCACGTGCAGCCTGTGCTTTACTCACAGAAATAACTGCAGTTCCCTAAACAGAACAAACAGGTCAGTACCTTTATTCACGCTGATTATTCTGCCTAGCGCATCCCCCACTTGCCAGCCTCTGTCACAAACGGCTTTCCTCTGTTTTAAAAACTACCTTCAAAGGACTTACCCTTTTAAAACAAACCTCATACAGCACCGCCAGGCAACATCAGTCTTTCCCTCCCAAGTCAGGTGTGGCAGGGAAGGTTCCTGACCTTAAAGGAAAGGCAAGTATTCCTAAAACAGCTTGAAGATCGCTTACTGAAGGATGTTGGGAAAATTTTCTCAATGAGATAAGAAATTAAAGAAAAGAGAGGCAGACAGTAGGAAAGGAAGATACTGAATTTTGTTTTGACAGAGCCTTTACACTTTCAAACGTAGAGGGCCAGCACTTGGCAATTACAGACTATTAAAAGTTGGCCAGTGATTGCACTGAGTTGATAATAGAAATGTGGTGTAGATAAGAACTTCAGAACTAGAAATAAAGAGAAATGCAGGATGTATAAGGATAAACCCTTAGGTATTTTCTATAAGCTCAAGAGAAAGAAAATAAGGAGGAGGCAGTCAAGGACTAATTAAAGCCAAAAATCATCTTGTCACAGAAAGCAATGGAAAATGTTTCCAAGAAGGTAGATTTGGTCAGTGGTGTGAATACTGGACAGAGATTTAGAGGAGAGGCTGAGAGGAAACCAGCAGGAAGATGAGACATAAATGGTCCCACTTGCATGGATCCATTTCTTTGGTGGCCCACAGTTCCCATACGCTATGACAATTCTCACCAATCCATGTGGTTATAAGTAACACTTACTCCATCTCTCAGTTCATCCCTAAAAGTGTGACCCTGGCCGCAGTTCAGAAACAAGTAAATATACAACCCGAGTAGAGTCGGTGGAATTCCTCCTGGTACTGCTGTAGGAACGCTCAGAAATGGGACTTCTCTGATCTCTGGGGTTTGAAAGTTGCAAAGGCATTGTTAATTGTGATGTCAGGGGGCATCCTGTGGCAGCATAAATAAAGATTTCCTGAGAGGGAACCCATTTAACCCTATTCGATCCTTCAGCTTTGAGGTTTTTCTGTTTCTTGTTTTTTAAGGAGCATATAGCTAGGGTCACTTGTAACGGAAGTGCATATAGTTTTGAGGTGAATAGAGCTTCTGTCCAGGGCAAAGTGTTTCTGCCACTTGCGACTAAAGAAGTCCTAAGTAAAACAGACTATTGTTGTACTTCCAGAGAAGAGGTTTGACAGAAAGGCTAGAATGAAATTCACACACTTCTTAAAAGAATTAATGAGGGTGGCAAAAATGAAAGCAGTAAATGTATGGTGCTCCTCGAAGAGTGCACAGTGAGTAGGAAAACTGTAAGGAGGAAGCCGGCAAAAAACATGAAAATAAATGAGAGTGAAGGCACAGGAAGGAAGGGGAGATCGATGCACTTACATTTATGTTGTCTCGGAATGATTTTCTGGAGGCAGCAACCCCTGATATGAAGCACTGGAACCCTGCGCAGAGAGTGACAGCCACCCCTCTCAATTTGATTGACAGAAACAATTTCACAAGTAACTGTGAACAGAAAACAAAAAAGGCAATTCAGGAAGAGGGAAAAGATGAGAGAGATACTTCGTAATGTCAAACTACAATAACTAGTCCATAATTTAAAAAGTAGTGTATATGTTTTGAATCTCTAATAGTTATTTTTTAATGCCGAGAACCTTATTTAATACTTCATGGTTTTCATTCCAGAACAATTCTATAAGCATATGTTTAATATAAAATTTTAACAGTTTTTAGACTATGATAAGAAAGACTGGAAACTATGAATGTATACCCCACACTATATCAGTATTTCTATCAAATACAATTATATTTAAAAGAGAAGAGTTAACAAAGTTCCTACATTTACTGTAAGGGTGAAAGGATCAAAGCTTCTGGACATGAGCTTCTCCATGAACCTTTTCTGTTCTCTCCACCCTTATCTTGCATAACATTCTTTCATTAGCTTTTATTCTGAATGTAAAGGAAGCTATGTAATCAGTTTGCTCAAGTGCTTTCTCGATAGGCACCTAAAATAAAGATAGCTCTGTTTTTGTTCCTATTTCTCTGTGTGTGTGTTTTAAAAATATCAGCACAAAAACTGAACACAGCAGGTATTCAAATATTTTCTTGTATGAATAAAAGAATTAAAAAATAGAGATTGAATACGAACAATTAAGTCATGTAATCATTTCCTTCATTCCTTTTTACCTGGTTTTAGAAAATGTCGATTTCTGTTCTCTTTTTAGGAATCATGTATGGTTTGTTCAGAGTGTGCTAAAGCCAAAATAGACATTTTCCATCATTAAGTAATACAGAATCTCACTTTGCTAAATTCCTCCATTTAACAATTCATATTGGCTTGCTTCTCTAATGTCTATGCTTCTACTGTGTGTGTGTGTGTGTACGCATGGGTATGTGTATATATATATATATATATGTTTATATATATATACATACACACAGTATTTGTTTTATATCAGCCATATCCACCTCTTATCACCAACATCCTGAATTTACCTTTGGTTCCCATACTTCTCTTTTGGATGAGAAAAGTTCTAGATATATATTCACTCTAGGACTACATGAATCAGAACACCTAAAATGCGAGCTCCCAAGCCACTTGGACAGGGCAGGGGCTGGAATAGATCCAGGATCCAGTGGCAGCGAGTTCCAAGAATCTGCTTTTTCATAAATCCTCTCACTGAGTAGTTGCTTATCAATCTGTCCTTATTCTTTTCAGGAAATTTACAGATTAAGGTTTACAGATTAAAAAACACTTAAAGGCATATTTTAAAATAAGTCATATTTCAAATTTCCAATATATTTTTATTCTTAAAAAACACGTAATTTCTTAATTGCAAAAAAAATATTCATTTACTCTAGAAAAAGAGTTACTTGGATTATATTGCACAACATGAAGAATAATTTACACAATATACTTTTGAAAAGTGGGACTTTCAACACATGTAACCATATAAACACAAAACCAAAATTAATTGGATGTCTAATACGACAAACATGGCTTTGTCAAAACTGACTCAGTGTTTAATGTGCACTTTCACTTCTGTTTGGTGGGTGCCAGAATAACCCTGAGACTAACGTTTAACAGGAACATTATATGAAAAAAGAGTTACTGATCAATTTACTTTGTGAATAAGAACTCAAATATCCTCAATAAAATGTTAGCAAGTTGCATCAAGGAAAATATAAAATGAATGCTACCTCATAACCAAGCAGAACTTTTCCTAGGAATGAGAGACTGATTCAACATTAGAAAATTAACCAATGTAATTCACCACATTAATAGAATAAAAGAGAAAAATCATATGATTGTCTCCCTGGAGGCAGGAAAAACAGTAACCATTCAGGGAAAAAAAATTCTCAACAAAACTAGAGACTTAATCAACCTAATTATTTTTTAAATGGGAACAGAAGGGATGTTCTCAATCTGATAAAATGTATTTACAAAATTCTTATGAGTGTTATCAAAATCAATGGTGAAATACTGAATGTTTTGTCCTTAAGACTTTTTTTCATTAAGCTGTTTGAAATTTTTAATTGGCAGAAATCATAAAATAACAATAAATCTTTTATGTAACAGACTTTTATGATTTTTAAAAAATAAATCAATGACTATGGGATATGGCACTGCAAATAAGTAGTCTGTGTGCCTTTTTTTCATGTAGTAGTGCTGCTGTTGATAGTTACAGCTGGTATCAATTCCCCCAAATGCTCATGGGTGCTTCATTCAAGAACAGGCAGCCTCACTAAATAGCAGCTGAGAACCTTCCTGGCTCCCACTGGAGACCAGAGCCCCCTGGCTGGTTTGGTGGAAAATTTTTCAGGTGTGCTTGACTTGACAAATAAGAAGGCCCATGTCTTCCACCTGGAGGTGGATAATAGAGCAAAACAACCAACTTAGCAAAAGTAAACCTTCAAATCACCAACCTTAGGGCACAGGTCCAACCATAGAATTCAATCCCTCTGGTTTGACTTTCTCAGATGTTTGACAAGCCCAACAAAGACGTTACCATAGCTCTGAAGAATCTTCTATAAAGAAGGTCAGGCCATGGTTTATCTGTGATAGCTGTGGCTCAAGAGACCCTGAAACTCTCTAGCTCTCTCCACATATGCGCTACTGCCAAACGCTAATGTTATGTTTTGCTAACAAAATGAACTTTAGGGAGTCGGTGACATCTGAAAGAACTGTCCCAGCTGTTGTGCTTAGGGAACATCAAAATGAAGCATGGCATATCTGTACTGGTGATGGCACTGAAGGAGGATTGCAAGAAGATGGAGCCTGGCTTCACATGCCATGTGGGGAGAGAGACATGGAGACTGCATTTAGAAACACAAGAAATCCTTATTTTGAGGTATACAAGTTTAGCCAAACTGAATAGTTTTAATGTTTAAAGAAATTTCTGCAGAGAGGATTAAAGATGGTGGCATGAGAGGTGAGAGAGGCCTCCTCCTAAAACCACATATAATCCAAAAATATAATTAATACAACTAGTCCTGAAAAGGCAACAGGAAAGAAGGCTGCCCCAGACTGCATACACCTGGAGAAAAGAACAGACCTCATGGAACAGGGTAATGTACCAAAGCCGTGATCCCGCAGGACCCAAGCCCTTCCCCCACCCCAGCTCACCAGTGGGAGGAAGAGAAATGGAGCAGGGAGGGAGTGGAGGCCTGGGACAGCTGAACACCTAGCCATGGAGATCTGCTTTGGAAGCACAAACCTACATTACATGGTGCTCTGGTGATTAGTGGGGTTGGAAAGCTAAAACAGGCAGAATGCCTGGAGAGACTGAGATTCCAGCCACTTGTGGAAAACAGGGATCCATACCAGCTGCTCTGGGACAAAAGAAAGGTGGGCAGTCTGAGAGACTTCCTAACAGAGAGACGGCTGCTAAAGGGGCAAGGATTGCATAGCACTTACTGCCCAGGAGAAAGGACATGTACACAAAATTGTCTGGGTGCATTCTGCCCAGCAGGTTGGGAACTTTCAGTAGCTTCAGGCGCTCCATTCTCCTGGCTCCAAGACCCCCCACTGTGACATGCAGCCTGAAGCACCTTCCTCCTGGCCAACCTGCCCCTGGCTCACACACCGGCAGCCCCTGTCCTGGCGTCAGGCCAGCCAGAGGGAAGCACCACCTAGAGCAACTACAATCACAAAGCATAGAGGCTTACACCTGTGTGTTTGGCCCACTGGTTCTGGCAGTGGAGACAGGCATAGCAGCTGAGAAGCAGGAAACAGCTCTTTCCTCCCCCCAGGTAACAACACCGTGCCCCTGCGACTCCTGACAACGCTTCAGGGACTGCAGCTCCAGAGGGTAGAGCTTCTAGGCACTAGAGGGCGCCACATAAAAATATAAAATGTCAAGGAACCTGGTTAAACCAAAATCACAGAAACACCAGAAAAAGAGTCAAATGAAACCAATCTCATCAACATTCCTGAAAGAGATTTCAAAATAAAAATCATAAACATGCTCATGGAGGTACATAAAAATATTCAAGACCTCAGGAATTAATTCCAGTCAGAGATCCAATCACTAAGGAATACAATGTAGGATTTTAAAAGCAGATTAGATATGGTGGAGGAGATGATGAATGAAATAGAAATTAGAGAAGAGGAATACAAAGAAGCTGAGGCACAGAGAGACAAAAGGATCTCTAAGAATGAAAGAATATTAAGAATGACCAATCCAAACAGAGCAATATTCGTATTATAGGGGTACCAGAAGAAGAAGAGAGAGAAAAAGGGATAGAAAGTGTCATTGAGGAGGTAATTGCTGAAACCTTCCCCAGATTGGATAGTATCTCAGGGCATGGAGGTGTGAAGATATCCCAACACAAGGGACCCAAGGAAGACAATACCAAGACATATAATAATTAAAATGGTAAATATCAAGGATAAGGACAGACTATTCAAAGGAGCCAGAGAGAGAAATAAGATCACATAGAAAGGAAAGCCCATCAGGCTATTATCAGACTTCTCAGCAGAAACCTTACAGGCCAGAAGGGAGTGGCATGATATATTTAATGCAATGAAGCAGAAGGGCCTCAAACCAAGAATACTCTATCCGGCAAGATTATCATTTAAATTTGAAGAAGGATTAAACGATTTTCAGAGAAGCAAAAGCTGAGAGAATTTACCTCCCACAAACCGTCTCTACAGTAGTGTAAGTTTGGAGGGACTGCTATAGATGGAAGTGTTCCTAAGGCTAAATAGCTGTCACCAGGGGTAATAAAACCACAGTAATGAAAGTAGAACTAATTACTGAGCAAATGCAAAATTAAATCAACTACCCCAAAAGTCAGTCAAAGGATAGACAAAGAGTACAGAATATGATACCTAATATATAAAGAATGGAGGAGGAATAAAAAGGAGAAGAGAAAAAAAAGAACCTTTAGATTGTGTTTGTAGTAGCATACTAAGTGAGTTAAGTTAGACTTAGATAGTAAGGAAGTTAACCTTGAACCTTTGGTAACCATGAATCTAAAGCCTGCAATGGCAATAAGTACATAATCACCCTAAATGTAAATGGTCTGAATGCACCAATCAAAATACACAGAGTCAGTGAATGGATAAAAAAACAAGACCAATCATTCTAGGAGACTTCAACACTCCACTCACTCCAAAGGACAGATCAACCAGACAGAAAATATGTAAGGAGACAGTGGCACTGAACAACATATTAGAACAGATTGACCTAACAGACATCTACAGAACTCTACACCCAAAAGCAACAGAATACACATTCTTCTCCAGTGCACGTGGAACATTCTCAAGAATAGATCATATACTAGGCCACAAAAAGAGCTTCAGGAAATTAGAAAAGATTGAAATTGTACCAACCAGCTTCTCAGATCACAAAGGTATGAAACTAGAAATAAATTACACAAAGAAAGTGAAAAATCCCACAAACATATGGAGCCTTCTCAACATGCTCCTAAATAACCAATGGATCAGTGACCAAATAAAAACAGAGATCAAGCAATATATGGAGAAAAAAGACAATAATTCAACATCACAAAATCTGTGGGATGCAGAAAAGGCCGTGCTAAGAGGAAAATATATTGCAATACAGGCCTACCTCAGGAAAGAAGAACAATCTCATAAGAACAGTCTAAACTTACAATTAACAAAACTAGAAAAAGAAAAACAAATGAGGCCCAAAGTCAGTAGAAGGAGGGATGTAATAAAGATTAGAGCATAAATAAATAATATCGAGAAGAATAAAACAAAAGAAAGAATCAATGAAAGCAAGAGCTGGTACTTCAAGAAAATAAACAAAATAGATAAACCCAAAGCCAGACTTATCAAGAAAAAAAGAAAGTCTACACACATAAACAGAATCAGAAATGAGAAAGGAAAAATCACTATGGACATCACAGAAATACAAAGAATAATTAGAGAATACTATGAAAAATTATATGCTAACAAACTGGATAACCTAGAAGAAATGGAAAACTTTCTAGTAAAATACAACTTTCCAATGCTGACCCAGAAAGAAACAGAAAATCTGAACAGATCAATTACCAGCAACAAAATTGAATTGGTCATGAAAAAACTACTGAAGAACAAAACTCCCAGAGCAGATGGCTTCACCGCTGAATTTTATCAAACATTGAGTGAAGACCTAATACCCAGCCTCCTTAAAGTTTTCCAAAAAGTAGAAGAGGGAATACTTCCAAACTCATTCTATGAGGCCAGCATCACTCTAATACCAAAACCAGGCAGACACACCACAAAAAAGAAAATTACAGACCAATATCCCTGATGAACATAGATGCAAAATTACTCAACAAAATATTAGCAAACTAAATTCGAAAATATATCAAAAAGACCACCCACCACAATCAAGTAGGATTTATTCCAGGGATATAAGGATGGCACAATATTAGAAAATCCATCAACATCATACACTATATCAACAAAAAGAAGGACAAAAACCACATGATCATCTCCATAGATGCTGAAAAAGCATTCGACAAAATTCAACATTTATTTATGATAAAAACTCTCAACCAAATGGGTATAGAGGGCAACTACCTCAACGTAATAAAGCCCATACATGACAAACCCACAGCTAACATCATACTTAACAGTGAGAAGCTGAAAGCTTTTCCTTTAAGATCAGGAACAAGACAAGGATGCCCACTCTCTCCACTTCTTTTCCACATAGTTCTGGAGGTCCTCGCCATGGCAATCAGACAACACAAAGAAATAAAAGACATCCAGATTGGTAAAGAAGTAGTTAAACTGTCACTGCAGATGACATGATATTGTACATAAAAAACCCTAAAGAATCCACTCCAAAACTACTAGATTTAATATGAATTCAGCAAAGTTGCAGGTAACCAAATTAATACACAGAAATCTGTTGCATTCCTATACACTAATGATGAATGAACAGAAAGAGAAATAAAAAAAAAACAATTCCATTCACAGTTGCATCAAAAAGAATAAAATACCTAGGAATAAACCTAACCAAGGAAATGAAAGACTATACTTTGAAAACTACAAGATACTCATGAGAGAAATTAAAGAAAATACCAATAAATGGAAACACATCCTGTGCTCATGGATAGAAAGAATTAATATTGTCAAAATGGCAATCCTGCCTAAAGCAATCTACAGATTCAATGCAATTCCTATTAAAATACAAACAGCATTCTTCAATGAACTAGAGCAAATAGTTCTAAAATTCATATGGAACCACAAAAGATCCCAAAATAGCTAAAGCATTCCTGAGAAGGAAGAATAAAGCTGGGGGGATTATGCTCCCCAACTTCAAGCTCTACTACAAAGCCATAGTAATCAAGACAATTTGGTACTGGCACAAGAACAGAACAGACCAATGGAACAGACTAGAAAGCCCAGATATAAACTCAACCATATATGGTCAATTAATATACGATAAATGAGCCATGGACATACAATGGGGAAATGATAGCCTCTTCAACAACTGGTGTTGGCAAAAGTGGACAGCTACATGCAAGAGAATGAAACTGGATTTTTGTTTAACCCCATACACAAAAGTAAACTAGAAATGGATCAAAGACTTAAATGTAAGTCATGAAACAATAAAACTTTTAGAAGACAACACAGGCAAAACTCTCCTGAATATAAACATGAGCAACTTCTTCCTGAACGCATCTCCTCGAGCAAGGGAAACAAAAGCAAAAATGAACACATGGGACTACATCAAACTAAAAAGATTCTGTACAGCAAAGGACACCATCAACCGAACAAAAAGGCATACTACAGTATGGGAGAATATATTTGTGAATGACATATCCGACAAGGGGTGAACATCCAAAATATATAAAGAACTCACATGCCTCAACACCCAAAAAGCAAACAACTCGATTAAAAAATGGGCGGAGGATATGAAGAGACAATTCTCCAAAGAAGAAATTCAGATGGCCAACAGGCACATGAAAAGATGCTCCACATCACTAATCATCAGGGAAACGCAAATTAAAAGCACAATGAGATATCACCTCACACCAGTAAGGATGGCCAGCACTGAAAAGACTAAGAACAACAAATGCTGGTGAGGATGTGAGAAAGGGGAACCCTCCTATACTGCCTGCTGGTGGGAATGTAAGCTAGTTCAACCATTGTGGAAAGCAATATGGAGGTTCCTCAAAAAACTAAAAATAGAAATACCATTTGACCCGGGAATTCCACTCCTTGGAATTTACCCAAAGAATACAAGTTCTCAGATTCAAAAAGACATATGCACCCCTATGTTTATTGCAGCACTATTTACAATAGCCAAGATATGGAAGCAACCTAAATGTCCATCACTAGATGAATAGATAAGAAGATGTGGTACATATACACAGTGGAACACTATTCAGCCATAAGAAACAAATCCTACCATTTGCAACAACATGGATGGAGCTGGAGGATTTTATGCTCAGTGAAATAAGCTAGGGAGAGAAAGAGAAGTACCAAATTATTTCCCTCATTTGTGGAGTATAACAACGAAGCAAAACTGAAGGAACAAAACAGCAGCAGACTCACAGACTCCAAGAAGGGACTAGTGGTTACCAATGGGGAGGGGTGTGGGAGGGCAGGTGGGGGTGGAGGGAGAAGGGGATTGAGGGGTATTATATTTAGTGCACATGGTGTGAGGGATCACGGGGAAAACAGTGTAGCACCGAGAAGGCAAATAGTGAAGCTGTGGCATCTTACTACACTGATGGACAGTGACTGCAATGGGTATATGTGGGGACTTCATAATATGGGTAAATGTAGTAACCACATTGTTTTTTCATGTGAAACCTTCATAAGAGTGTATATCAATAATACCTTAATAAAAAAAAGAAAAGAAAAAGGGCAAAATCATTTTGGAATCCATCCTTTCCTCCCCATTTCCATGGCCTCAGAACAGATCTCATCATCTCCGGAGTGAGAAGCACTGTCTCTCCCCAGGGCCACCCCCATCCCAATGCTCTCTGGTCCCTGGTTAAACACCTCTCTGGCTTCCTACTGCTTGCAGGGTAAAGTCCAAGCAAGGCCCTTCCTCTGTCTCTACAATCTCCCACTTCTGCACCCAGCCACCCCGTACACATGAGCAATACATAGTACCCTTAGCACAACAGATTAGCCTGTAGTGGACCCTGACAGGCAAAGCTCCTGGCTGAGGACCCTGCATGCACCACCTCATCCAAGCTTCACAACAAGATGTGGTGGGTAGGGCCTCTCACTAGCCCCGGATCAGAGGGGAGGAAAATGAAGCTTAGATAACCACTCTGGTGGACCCTCTCCTATGTCAACGGTGCCTGCCCTGCTCCCATGCTCTCTGGGGCCTGAGGCCCAGCTGCTCCTCCCGCACCCTGCACCCCCCACCCAATCTTCTTCCAGATCCCTCTCCGACTGTCCTTCCCCAATTATGCCACTCTTCACCCAGAGGTAGTAACTCTGCCTTTGGTGTTCCCGCGATACTTCATGCATTCCTCATTAGAAAGGTATCACACTACATCATAATTATTTGTACACATTCCAATCAACCAATTAGAGTGTGAACCCTTGAAAATAACAGATTTTTTAAAAACTCATTCCTTTCCCTCTAACCATATATAGCAGGTAGGTAGTAAACCAAGAACAAGGTGTGTGTGTATTTATTGTGTGTGGTTTCCTCCACTCCTGTTCTTGCACACTCTACTTCCACCCCACGTTTCAGGGCCTAATGATAGCTTCCCCTCTGGTCACTTTTCTTTCCAATTCTCTTCCTAACCAGTGGTGGATTAACTTCTCCAAAACACAGTTCTGAGCCTGGCTCTTCTCTGTTCAAAAATATCCTTGACCCCTCGGTGCTTACCAAGCAGTGCATAGGTTCTTTACTCCTCATTCACGCGACCGTGACCTGGCCTTAGTGATCGCACCTGAACTTGGATCAGTCCCCTGCACCAAACCAGATAATGCCACTTCCTGTTCTCTCAAATCACATAACGTTTCTGTACGTCTCACCACTGAAATGCTCCACCTGCGTCTTCAAAACTACCTGTACAAATCTCACCTTCTTCAAATGGATTCAATCACGCTTAGGAAACCTTCCTCGATTTGGCACATGGTAAGAACACAACTCTTCTGAAATCCCACGGCACTGTGCTTTTACCTCTTTTGTGGGGTTTAATCTGCTCTGCATAGTTGTACCATGATTTAGATACTTAGCTCATTCATAATCTCCTTGACATCGTAACTACACCTAACCTGAGCGTCTTATACCTGGCAGTGCCCAATAAATTTGGTTTGGCACATTTTTGAATGAATATGGAAATGGTAGGTTATGCTCAAACCTAACTTTTATGCTCTTTTTTTGTTTTAATTAAGGTGAAGTCAAATTGTTTGAATAACTTCACTACCTTCCATTAAGATTCTAACACCATGGCATGTCAAAACCAGTTTTGGAAAAATACCGATGTTAACTGGCCCCGGCTCTGAAGAAGTCAGGTCAAAGAATGGAAAAACCATCTATGTGGATAGTAATCACACAGTGACAGCCAGTGTCAAACACTGGGCTAAGCGTTTAATGTGCATAATTTCCTTGGTTCTTGCAAACTGCCAAGGCAGATAAAGCTATTTCACATCCTAGGCTTGAGAAGGCTGAGGCCAAGAGAAGCTCAAGTTTGCCCAATGGTAGGTATCTTCTGAATGGCAGAGACAGAATCCCAACCAAGCTAGAAACATTTACCAAAAGACTGAAGTTCCCTGTAAAGCATTACAATGGATGCTCACCATTCATCTATGGCATATTTCAACATTATCACAAACTACTGAATCTATACTGCACAACTGGGGACAGGTCCCTTTCCTATTGACCTGTTTCAGCCACAGGAGATATTGGATAAGCCACAGACTTAGCAGGAAAACCAGCAACAACACTCTAAATTCTACACCTTTACAAGAGAACAGGCAGTACTACCCACAAGTATAAATATGAAACTGCATTTTTAAACCAAGGAACATTTTTAGGATTCAGTGAACTGGTCATTGTCCTTCCAACAAAGCTAACCACTAGGTGGCAGGCATATACTTTAACAAGGTGGTTTTTCTACAGTGCATTATAGATGAAGGTAGCTTAAGTTTTCCCAACTCTTACAGTATACAAAATCTTGTTAAACTGCTTAGTTTTCAAAAATTACTTTGTCACTTTTAGAGTGGCATGTTCCAAATAAATGATTCTAAGTACGAAAATCATTCTCCCTTATTGAAAATTGCATTACTTATTTAAATATACACTTCAATAATAACCACAGCTCAAACTAGCTTTAAACATAAGTACAGCCACACTATCAATGAATTCAATAAAAAATAATGTGCTGAACATTCTAACAGAATAAATACTAAAATTTAACTTTGTGTAATGCTACTTAAGACAAACTGCTTTTAACCCAGGAAGGTTGGAATTCCTGTATTTGAGAAGGTGTTTTTTGTTTGTTTCATCGTTTGTATTTTGTTTCCAAATGTCAAAATAAAAGATTTTGCGAGCACTTCTAGGCAAGTAACAATGAAGATCAACAATATATAAAATGCAAATTGGGCAAAACCATCATTATATTTTTATCTTTTTGACATTTAAAAGTACAAGAGGAAGCTTTATTTGCTACACAGGAATTTTGAGGAAAGAAATGCAACTTTAAAATGTGATAAACAGAAGAATTGATAAATAATTGAAGAGGGGTAAATTAATGGGAATGTTTGATATCTTGATTTGGGTGGTGGTTACAGGAGTGTGTACACATGTCATAATGCATCAAGCTACACTTTAAGATTTGCGCATTTTATTATATGGTTCCTTAATAAAAAAAAATTTTTTAAAGAAACTGATCATCCAGAAAAAAAATGTGATAAACATCTTGAGGCAAATTTGTAGGATTATCTATCAACATATGTGTACTTTTAATAACTTGTGTACTGCTCCCTATTTTTTGTGACCTCTGGTGGGCAGAAATTAAAGTACACATTAAAATTAATTTATATCTTATATTAAATTGATTAAATATTTTATATTATGTATTATTTATATTAAAACTATACAATTAGTGTGCAAATATACATGTAAAACTTTATAATCATCAAAAGTCACTCTCAGAAGCAAATGAGTTAGAAACTAATTCATATGTTCACTTAATATGCATTCAGAAATAAGGTGTTTTAAGGATTTTTTTGTTAGGCAGAAAATAATATCCCCACCTTTAACATAAAGAATCTGCTAGACCTATGCAAATCCTTTTTTGGGGTTTGGGATGGGGGTTCCAAACCATCAATGGGGCAGGTCGTGGGATTTGGTGGGAGGACTTATGGCTTCCTCTCACCATCTGGGAAGGAGTGGAGCCCAGTACTGGTTCAGGCACTCGCCAATTATATAAAGCAGAGCTAGCAGAAACTGAAACTCCTTCCCTAGGCTGGCAACTAGTCCTGCATCCTTACAACTGTTCCACAGGCTTCTTGGAAAGAGCCAATGAGGGAATGGTCATTAACACACAAAACCTCTGGAAGACCTACCGGCCCTGAGGTCTCCATACAGCCGTACGTCCACAAAATCAAGGCAGCTTCACTTCCCTGACTGACCAGGATTCCTTCAGGTTGATTTAGATCTCCTGAAAGTGAACTGTAATAGGCTTAACTTTCTAGGTCTCTCTGAAAAGTGAAGAGAAAAAATGGACAGCCCAGAGGGTGTCGTGGTTTCTGAGTTCCCAAAAGCTGCTGTGTAATCACTCATCTGCAGGCGTTAAGTCACACTGAGGTCCTCTCCAGGATCAATGGGAAGGAACTGTTGGCTAGGGAATTATTTTCTAGGGCAAGCACCAATTTATACCTGCAAAATAGTGTAGGAATGTATATGAAGAATAATTTGCAATATATACACATGGGTGCATTCCCTCACCTTTCAGCTATGTAAGGTAATATTACTGAATGTCTTTATAAAGTGAAAATTATACAGTGAGGTGAAGTAGTCTGGGTGCTTGGAAGGATATGAGAACATTGCTCTTGTAGCTTTGACAGTTATTAGCTGATTCAATTCATGAAATGGTTGTGTTCTACTCTAAAAATAAGTCCAACAACCATAATAAACACTTCTTTGAACTGCCATTACTCAGGGGAGGACAGGTTATCAAACTACGTTTCTAACTCATCCTGGGAAATAGATCAGATCAGAACATGTAATGAATGGTCTCCTAACACAAAGAATCTCATTTGTATGTACTCTGTTGGAAATGTTTTAAAAAGTTTAAAAACAATTCAAAATATAGAGAGAGCTATGGGTAATAAATAACATTTCGGAAATCAAAATTTCTGAGAACCCCTATTAGCTGCATGGAGTGGAAGAGAGGTTTTTATCAACTCCCCCCACCCCCGCCCCGAATCTGGCATATGGCTGGAGCTCAAAAAATAGCTTTGAATAAATGGTGTGGCAAGTGCCACCTCAAGGAATTTCACACATTCATTAGCGATGCACTTCAAATGAGATCAAGATGACTTCTGCCCTTGGTAAGCAGCAACTTGAGAAGAGTAACTGAAGGCAGCCCAGTCAGCACGCGGCCGCCGGCTCCTATGGCAGCAGATGGAAAAGGAGGAAATGCCAAGGGCAACACCTGCGCGGCCCCGGCCATCTCCCGGAGAGACCAGCACCGCCAGGCGGCAGGTCACCTACAGGAGGTCCCTGCTCTGCACTCACCTCCTGCCTCCTTTCTTCTGGACCCGGAGCCCCGCAGGGGCTCTGCTGAGGGTGGCTGCTGGCTCCGCTGTCCTCACCGCCGGTGCCACAGGTGGCTTGCTCGGACTCCTGCAAGGACACGGGCCCCTCTGCCCTCTCCTCACTGTCCACTGAACTCAGGGACTGCGCGCTGAGATGGCTCCCGGGGCCTGGGCTCTGGGGACCGGGAGGCTTGGGTGTGGTGGGCCTCAGGGGGGTGGAGGGCTGCTCCAGGTCGAATGGGAACTGGCTCCCAGGCTGTGCTGCACCCCGGGCTGTGCTCGACACTTCGCGGGTCATCGGGCTCGACGCGGCGCCACCGGCGCCCGGACGGGGGCTCCCCGCCGCCCCGGAGCTGCTGCCTTCCAGGGGCAAGAGGGCTGTGGCCGCGGCCCCGAGGCCCGGGGAGCCCGCGCCCCTGCTCCGCGCGCGCTCCAGCTCGGCGCCCGAGGACGCCCGGCGCGAGTAGTCGTCGTGCAGCCGGCTGTGCCGCTGCTGCCGCCCGCCCGCCTCCGGCGCCCCGTCCCGGGCGCGCTCGCTCCCGAGCCTCAGGCCCCGGTCAAGGTCCTTGGCCCTGAGCGGGCTCCTCCAGCGCCGGGGCCTCCGCTCGGGCCCGTCCGCGTCCGCCGACGAGCTGCTGAGCGTCCTGCGCGGCGCCGGCCTCCCCCGCGCGCCCGGCAGCTGCGCGGGGCCCGAGGCGGACTTCCGCGGGAAGGAGCTTTTCCTCGGGCCGGCGAGGCTGTCCGCGCTCTTGCTCTTCCTGAGGCTGCCGCGGCTGTTCTCGGAGCCCGTCCCTGGAGTCGCGCGCCCCGGGGACGGCTCCCGGGCCCGCGCGCAGTCCTGCAGGCGGATGCGGCCCAGGCCGTAGGCGCGGCGGATGCTGCGGGAGCGGTGCGTGCTCCTCTGGAAGGCGTCGTCCGCGTCCTCGGGGTCCGAGCAGTCGGACGCGGGCCCCGGCCCCGGCCCGCTCGGGGGGACGCCCGCCGCCGCACCGTTCGGGGCGGCCCTGCCCAGGTCGCGCTCTGAGGCGTCTTCCTTGGACGCAGCTGCCGCCTCTCGGTTCTGAATTCCCTGAAGGACTGAAGACTTCAATTTTTTAAAAGACCCCATTTTCCGAAAGGAGGCAAGGGCGTTCCAGGTGGAGGACTGTCCCACCAGGACCGCGGAGCGGGGCCTCTCGGGGACGGCGCCCGTCCTCTTCCTGCTCACCGAGAAGAGGCGAAGGAGCTTGGCGGGGCTGAGCCTGGCTTCCGGCGCTTCCGCCTCGCGGCCGTGGATGCGGCTGCACCCTCCATTCTGGCACGCCGGGTAGGTCACCATTTTGGGGTCTTTGGGGTCCGAGACTGAACAGGGGATGGCAGCGAGTCGCCCATGGCCGTTCTGGGCTGTTGTCATGTTCTCCGGGCCGGGAACCCGTGGCCACAGGGCAGCGTGGTTCAAACCCACAGATGCACCTGTGTCCGCCGGCCCCGGGTGCAGACATGCATCTCCCCTGCGGCTGCCGGCCTGGCCTTCCCACCTGCTGTGCACATCAGGCTCCTCAGCTGTGTCCACTGCCTGCAGCAGAAAACAAAGAAGGCGTTTAGCCATTCTCCCCCACAGAAGAGCCTCTGTCAGCAGAAGCTAGTTATTGTTTACTAATTGCTTACAAAAAAAAAAAGCACGTCCCCATGACAGGGCTGATCAAATAAAAACTATTTCAAATTAAGTTACAATTTTACTTTTCCCAATTCATTTCACATTAAAGAGAAGAATGCAAATATACATTCTCTTTAAAAAATCATCTTTTTAATGATTGTACATTCATTATGACAGTAACTCTTGAATCCATTGAAACTTAAGGCTAAACTTTTGGGAAAACTGATGGAATACAAAAGCCAAGACATCAATCAAGACTGTCTTCTGTTTCTCTGAAACAGAAATTTTAATTATCCAAAAAAAACTATTTCAAAATGTGTCACAGTGAAATGCCAGCCTACATTAAATTAACGCAGCTAACACCGAGTGCTGAGTACGCAAGGACTAGTTAGTGCACAGTAGTGCAAGGAGCTGTGATGGAGACCAGGATGCCCTCGGCTGCTTCTCGTCTACAAAATAGCCCAAAACTCTACTGAGAGAGCTGCCAAATGCTACAGGGACACCTGAGCCGGAGAGACCCAGCTGAGGTCACATGATGTTGGGCTTTGTGAAGGAGATGGCATTAGTGAGGGGCCTCTACCAGCAGGTTCTCACTGGCCGGGGAAAAGAGAGAGATGAGGGTAATTCTGAAACACCACAAATGCAGATAGAAAACCTCAAACCAATAGTGCCCCTTCCTCCTTCCCCAGGCCCTGAAGCCCACCACAAACCTGTGTCCATGCTCTCTCCCTCAAGGGAAAATGCTGCTGTCCTTTGCCTTTGCCGATCAAGCCAAGGCCTGCTTAGCCTTCAAGGGCCAGCAGAAATGTCACAGCCCCCTGTTCTCAATAAGTGATTAATGAAGGAAGGAAGCATTATGATAATAACTGTAAAAGGTTGCCATTTATTAAATGCTTACTATTTGCCAGGACACTGTATGAAGTGCCTTAAAAAGCAGTAATAAGTACTCATACAAACCTGTAAGGTCAACAGAATGATTTTCATTCTAGAGATAATCAAATGCATGCTTGGGCAGGTGAGGTAACTCATTTAAGGGTTCTCCAGCTGCCCCCTAAGCCTATGCTCTTTCTACTGCTTCAGACCAACAGAGGCATAGCTGGGATGTGAACCCCAGGCATCTGACTCCAAGCTCAGTGCCTCATGACATAACTCTGACGAAGTCAAATCCTAGAGTCCTTACAACGCCAGTCAAGGCCATTGTTCCAAAGAGAATATATAAAAGCAGAAGAGAAGAAGGAGACAGTTGTATGAACACCTTGAGGTTAGGTCCCAATTTAGCTAAACCCTCACAAGTACAGAAGACAATTCGACCATGCAGAAAGGTCTCATCTGATTCCACTCTCCAAATTCTCTGATGGGTTCATTTTTATTTGCCCCTACACCATGCCCACTGAGGAAGGATTCCCAGAAAGAAAAGATAAATAACCAGGAATAAACCTAACCAAGGAAGTGAAAGACCTATACCCTGAAAACTACAAGACACTCTTAAGAGAAATTAAAGAGGACATTAATAAATGGAAATTCATCTAATGCTCTTGGCTAGAAAAAATTAGTATTGTCAAAATGGCCATCCTGACTAAAGCAATCTACAGATTGACAGCAATCCCTATCAAAATACCTACAGCATTCTTCAATGAACTAGAGAAAATAGTTCTAAAATTCATATGGAACCACAAAAGACCCCAAATAGCCAAAGCAATCCTGAGAAGAAAGAATAAAGCAGGGGGAATTATGCTCCTTGACTTCAAGCTCTATTACAAAGCCACAGTAATTAAGACAATTTGGTACTGGCACAAGAGCAGACCCATAGACCAGTGGAACAGAATAGAGAGCCCAGACATAAACCCAAGGATATATGGTCAATTAATATATGATAAAGGAGCCATGAATATACAATGGGGAAATGACAGCCTCTTAAACAGCTGATGTTGGCAAAACTGGACAGCTACATGTAAGAGCATGAAACTGGATTATTGTCTAACCCCATACACAAAAATAAACTCAAAATGGCATAAAGACCTGAATGTAAGTCATGAAACCATAAAACTCTTAGAAAAATACATAGGCAAAAATCTCTTGGACATAAACATGAGCAACTTCTTCATGAACATATCTCACTGGGCAATGAAAATCAAAGCAAAAATGAACAAATGGGACTATATCAAACTAAAAAGCTTCTGTAAAGAAAAGGATACCATCAGTAGAACAAAAAGACATCCTACAGTATCGGAGAATATATTCATAAATGACATATCTGATAAGGGGTTGACATCCAAATTATATAAAGAGCCCAAGCACCTGAACAAACAAAAAGCAAATAAGCCAATTAAAAATTGGGTAGAGGAGCTGAACAGACACTTCTCCAAAGAAGAAATTCAGATGGCCAACAGGCACATGAAAAGATGCTCCACAACAAATGTTGGTGAGTATATGGAGAATGGGGAACCATCCTACATTGCTGGTGGGAATGTAAATTAGTTGAACCATTGTGGAAAGCAGTATGGAGGTTCCTCAAAAAACTCAAAATAGAAATACCACTGGACCCAGATATTCCACTCCTACGAATTTACCCTAAGAATGCAGCAGTGCAGGAGGATTTAATATGGTGGCATGAGAGGTGAGACAGAGACTTCCTCCTAAAACCGCACATAATACGTAAATATAACTGATACAACTACTCCTGCAAGAGCAACAGGAAAGAGGACAGTACAAAACTGCATACACCTGGAGACAAGAGCCGACTTCACAGAACAGAGTAACGTACTAAAGCTGTGGCCCGGCAGGACCAAGCCCTTCCCCAACCCCAGCCCACTGGTGGGAGGAAGAAAACAGAGCAGGGAGGGAGTGGAGACCTGGGACTGCTGAATACCTAACTCCAGAGATGTGCTCTGGGAGCACAAACCTACATTTCATGGTGCTTGCATGATACTCTCGTAATTAGGGGGTTGGAAAGCTAAGACAGGCAGAATTCCTGGAGAGACTGAGATTCCAGTTGCTTATGGAAGGCAGGGATCCATATCTGGCTGCTCTGAGACAAAAGAAAGGCGAGCAGTCTGAGAGACTTCCTAACAAGGAAGCCCTTAGCAAGAGGGCTGCTAAAGGGGCAAGAATTGCACAGAGCTTACTGCTCAGGAGAAAGGACAGGTAGACAACTGTCTGGGTGCACTCTGCCCAGCAGATTGGGAGCTTTCATAATCTTCAGGTGCTCCAGCTCCCTGGCTGTCTACACAGCTCCAAGAACCCCCTCCGTGATAGGCAGCCTACTGTGTCTTTCTCCTGGCCAGCCCCACCTGGCTTGCAAACTGGCAAACCCTACCCTGGCGTTAGGCAGCCAGAGGGAAGATCTCTCTACAGCTACTAAACACAAAGCATAGAGGCTTATACCTGTGTGCTCAGCCCACTGATTCAGGCAGTGGAGACAGGCATAGCAGCCAGAAACCAGGAAACAGCTCTTTCCTCCT
Source organism: Phataginus tricuspis (assembly GCA_029783875.1). Taxonomy (NCBI): domain Eukaryota; kingdom Metazoa; phylum Chordata; class Mammalia; order Pholidota; family Manidae; genus Phataginus; species Phataginus tricuspis. Next base: position 9,822,147 of record JAQQAC010002067.1, on the reverse strand, counting down.
CCCAGGCACCAATACCACTCCCCTGTAACACCTGACATTGCTACAGGGGCTGAGCAGCTCCAGAGAGTAGAGCTTCTGGGCACTAGAGGGCACCATATGCAAATATGAAACACCAAAGGAACCTGCTTCAGAGTAAAATTATTAACACAACTCCTGAGAAATATTTAAATGATATAGACCTCATGACTCTCCCTGAAAGGGAGTTCAAAATAAAAATCATTAACATGCTCATAAAGGTACGGAAACATATTCAGAAACTCAAGAATGAACTCTGGTCAGAGATCCAATCATTGAAGAGCACAATGGAGGGTATTAAAAGCAGATTGGATATGGTGGGTGAGATGATAAATGAAATAGAAACTAGAAAAGGGGAATACAAAGAAGCTGAGGCACAGAGAAAAAAGAATCTCTAAGACTGAAAGAATATTGAGATAACTGTGTGACCAATCCAAACGGAACAATATTCGCATTATCGGGGTACCAGAAGAAGAAGAGAGAAAAAGGGATAGAAAGTGTCTTTGAGGAGGTAGTTGCTGAAAACTTCCCCAATCTAGGGAAGGAGATAGTCTCTCAGGCCATGGAGGTGCACAGATCTCCCAACACAAGGGACCCAAGGAAGACAACACCAAGACACATAGTAATTAAAATGGCAATGATCAATGATAAGGAAAGACTACTAAAAGCAAGCAGAGAGAGAAAAAAGATCACATACAAAGGAAAGCCCATCAGGCTATCATCAGACTTCTCAACAGAAACTATACAGCCCAGAAGGGAGTGTCATGATGTATTTAATGCAATGAAGCAGAAGGGCCATGAACCAAGAATACTTTATCTGGCAAGATTATCATTTAAATTTCAAGGAGGGATTAAACAATTCCCAGATAAGCAAAAGCTGAGAGAATTTACCTCCCACAAAGCACCTCCACAGTGTATTTTGGAGGGATTCCTATAGATGGAAGGGTTCCCACAGTTTAATAGTTGTCACCAGAGGGAATAAAACCACGGTAAAAAAATAGAACAGCAAATGCAAAATTAAATTAACTATCCTCAAACTCAATCAAGGGATAGATAAACAGTACAGAATATCATACCTAATATATAAAGAATGGAGGAGGAAGAAAAAGGAGGAGAAAGAAAAAAAGAACTTTTAGATTTTGTTTGTAATAGCATACTGAGTTAAGTTAGACTCTTAGATAGTAAGGCAGTTAACCTTGAACCTTTGGTAACCACGAATCTAAAGCCTGCAATGGCAATAAATACATACCTATCGATAATCACCCTAAATGTAAATGGTCTGAATGCACCAATGAAAAGATATAGAGTCACTGAATGGATAAAAAAACAAGACCCATCTATATGCTGCCTACAAGAGTCTCACTTTAAACCCAAAGACATACACAGACTAAAAGTGAAGGGATGGAAAAAAACATTTCATGCAACTAATAGGGAGAAAAAAGCAGGAGTTGCAGTACTTATATCAGACAAAATAGACTTCAAAACAAAGAGACAAAGAAGGGCATTACATAACGATAAAAGGGTCAATCCAACAAGAAGATATAACCATTACCAATATCTATGCGCCCAACACAGGAGTACCTACATATGTGAAACAAATACTAACAGAATTAAAAGGGGAAATAGAATTCAATGCATTCATTCTAGGACACTTCAACACACCACTCACTCTGAAGGACAGAGCAACCAGACAGAAAATAAGTAAGGAGACAGAGGCACAAAATAGAACAGATGGACCTAACAGACATCTACAGAACTCTACACCCAAAAGCAACAGAACGCACATTCTTCTCAAGTGCACATGGAACATTCTCAAGAACAGATCATATACTAGGCCACAAAAAGAGCCTCAGTAAATTAAAAAAGGTTGAAATTGTACCAACGAGTTTCTCAAACCATAAAGGTATGAAACTACAAATTAATTATGCAAGGAAAATGAAAAATCCCACAAACATATGGAGACTTCACAACATGCTCCTAAATAACCAATGTATCTATGACCAAATAAAAAGAGAGATCAAGCAATATATGGAGAGAAATGACAACAATAATTCAACACCACAAAATCTGTGGGATGCAGTGAAGGCCGTGCTGAGAGGAAAGTATATGGCAATACAGGCCTACTAAGGAAAGAAGAACAATCCCATATGAGCAGTCTAAACTCACAATTAACAAAACTAGAAAAAGAAGAAAAAATGAGACTCAAAGTCAGTAGAAGGAGGGACATAATAAAAATTAGAGCAGAAATAAAATCAAGAAGAATAAAACAATAGAAAGAATCAATGAAAGCAAGAGCTGGTTTTTCGAGAAAATAAACAGAATAGATAAACCCCTAGCCAGACTTATCAAGGATAAAAGAGACTCTACTCAAATAAACAGAATCGGAAATGAGAAAGGAAAAATCACTATGGACAGCACAGAAATACAAAGAATTATTAGAGAATACTATGAAAAATTATATGCTAAGAAATTGGATAACCTGGAGAAATGAACAACTTACTAGAAAAATACAATCTTCCAAGGTGGACCCAGAAAGAAATAGAAAATCTGAACAGACCAATTACCAGCAACAAAATTGAACTGGTAATCAAAAACCTACCTAAGAACAAAATGCCTGAACCAGATGGTTTCACCGCTGAGTTTTATCAAACATTTAGTGAAGACCTACTACCCATCCTCCTTAAAGTTTTCCAAGGAGTAGAAGAAGAGGGAATACTTCCAAACACATTCTATGAGGCCGGCATCACTCTAATACCAAAACCGGGCAAAGACACCACAAAAAAAGAAAACTACGGACCAATATCCATGATGAACATAGATGCAAAAATAATCAACAAAATATTAGCAAACCGAACTCAAAAGTACATCAAAGGATCATCTATTGTGATCAAGTAGGATTTATTCCAGGGATGCAAGGATGGTACAACATTTGAAAATCCATCAACATCATCCACCACATCAACAAAAAGAAGGACAAAAACCACATGATCATCTCCATAGATGCTGAAAATGCATTTGACAAAATTCAACATCCATTCATGATAAAAACTCTCAACAAAATGGGTATAGAGGGCAAGTACCGCAACATAATAAAGGCTATATGTGACAAACCCACAGCCAACATTATACTTAACAGCGAGAAGCTGAAAGCTTTTCCTTTAAGATCAGGAACAAGACAGGGATGCCCACTCTCCCCACTTCCATTCAACATAGTACTGAAGGTCCTAGCCATGGTAATAAGACAACACAAAGAGATAAAAGGCATCCAGATTGGCAAGGAAGAAGTCAAACTGTCACTTTGCAGATGACATGATATTGTACATAAAAAACCCTAAAGAATCCACTCCAAAATTACTGGATCTAATATCTGAATTCAGCAAAGTTGCGGGATACAAAATTAATACACAGAAATCTATGGCATTCCTGTACACTAACAATGAACTAGCAGAGAGAGAAATCAGGAAAACGACTCCATTCACAGTTGCATCAAAAAGAATAAAATACCTAGGAATAAACCTAACCAAGGAAATGAAAGACGTATACTCTTAAAACGACAAGACACTCATGAGACAAATTAAAGAAAATACCAATAAATGGAAACACATCCCATGCTCATGGATAGGAAGAATTAATATTGTTACAATGGTCATCCTGCCTAAAGCAATCTACAGATTCAATGCAATTCCTATTAAAATACAAACAGCATTCTTCAATGAACTAGAGCAAATAGTTCTAAAATTCATATGGAACCACAAAAGACCCCAAATAGCCAAAGCAATCCTGAGAAGAAAGAATAAAGCTGGGGGATTATGCTCCCCAACTTCAAGCTCTACTACAAAGCCACAGTACTCAAGACAATTTGGTACTGGCACAAGAACAGACCCATAGACCAATGGTACAGACTAGAGAGCCCGGATATAAACCCAACCATATATGGTCAATTAATATATGATAAAGGGGCCATGGACATACAGTGGGGAAATGACAGCCTCTTCAACAGCTGGTGTTGGCAAAAGTGGACTGCTACATGCAAGAGAATGAAACTGGATTATTGTTTAACCCCATACACAAAAGTAAACTCAAAATGATTCAAGGACCTGAATGTAAGTTATGAAACCATAAAACCCTTAGAAGACAACATAGGCAAAAATCTCCTGAATATAAGCATGAGCAACTTCTTCCTGAATGCATCTCCTTGAGCAAGGGAAACTAAAGCAAAAATGAACACATGGGACCACATCAAACTAAAACAAATCTGTACGGCAAAGGACACCGTCAACAAAACAAAAAGACATCCTACCGTATGGGAGAATATATTTGTGAACGACATACCCGACAAGGTGTGAACATCCAAAATATATAAAGAACTTACACGCCTCTACACCCAAAAAGCAAATAACCCAATTAAAAAAATGGGCAAAGGATATGAAGAGACAGTTCTCCAAAGAAGAAATTCAGATGGCCAATAGACACATGAAAAGATGCTCCACATCATTAATCATCAGGGAAATGGAAATTAAAAACACAGTGAGATATCACTTCACACCAGTAAGGATGGCCAGCATCCAAAAGACTATGAACAACAAATGCTGGCAAGGATGCAGAGAAAGGGGAACCCTCCTACACTGCTGGTGGGAATGTAAGTTAGTTCAACCATTGTGGAAAGCAATATGGAGGTTCCTCAAAAATCTAAAAATGCAAATACCATTTGACCCGGGAATCCCACTCCTTGGAATTTACCCAAAGAATACAACTTCTCAGATTCAAAAAGACATATGCACCCCTATGTTTACTGCAGCAGTTTTTACAGTAGCCAAGATATGGAAGCAACCTAAGTATCCATCAGTAGATGAATGGATAAAGAAGAGGTGGTACGTATATACAATGGAGTACTATTCAGCCATAAGAAGGAAACAAATCCTGCCATTTGCTACAACATGGATGGAGCTAGAGGGTATTATGCTCAGTGAAATAAGCCAAGCAGAGAAAGACAAGTGTCAAATGATTTCCCTCATTTGTGGAGTATAACAATGAAGCATAACTGAAGGAACAAAAGAGCAGCAGACTCACAGAACCCAAGATTGGACTAACAGTTATCAAGGGAAAGGGGGGAAAAGGGCTATTACAATTAGCACACATAATGTAGCGGGGCTGGGTTTGGGGTGGGGCGATACGGTGAAGGCAGTATAAAACAGAGAAGTAGTGATTCTATAGCATCTTACTACGCTGATGGACAGTGAATGCAATGGGGTATGTGGTGGGGACCTGATAGTAGGGGGAGTCTAGTAACCATAATGTTGCACATGTAATTGTATATTAATAATAGCAAAATAAAAAAATAAAAAGAAAAAATAAGAAAGAAAAGGTTGATTCCATTTGGGACAAGGAAGTCTACATAGATATAGACCCTGGAGCCTTTCTGATGTCCATTAACCAGAAAACTGATGAGGCCATGCTCTTTGCTGTTTAATGTTCTATTAGGGAAATTAGGGAACCTGAGAGCTGTAGTTGCAGTTGAATGAGTCAAATAAGCAGAATTGTCCTAGCACTAAGGCTGGATGTGACGTTTATAACAAGTTGCAAAATGAGTCCAACATTCAGAATCACCTGTCCATCCTCACCTGTTCTGGGAGGGATGGGGAATGGTGGTTGTTCCAGCTTCTCCCCATCTTCAACTGAACCAGATAGTTTATGCAAACTGTCAAGTACCCTCACAGGCAATGAATGACTGCACATTACAGGAAGTGAAGGCTGAGTCAGAGATGTAAGTAGTCTCCTGGAGTATTGGAGGCTTTCCCCAGTACACAGAGAGAACTTATAAAGGCTGGGAGACTTATTTCTTTAATGCATTTAAGGAATCTTCCTCCAATCATTAGTAACTATTAAGCTAACTGAGCAGTGACTTCAGTAGCTAAAAATGACAAAGAATGCATACTCTATAAAAGTCCAGGAAAGTCACTAAACAAGGAAGCAGCAAAACCAGCAACCATAACACAAATCCCAGTGAACATTTAATTAATTTTATCAGTAAGAGTTTCATTCTGCATGTAAGCCGTTGTGTGGCATTTATGCAAATAAGTGGTAGATCTCTAGTTCAAAATAATATTTCAGCTACAAAACCAGTAATGAACAAAAATTTCTGGTAAGTGAAAAGGGCTTTGTGTATAAACTCAACCTGCATATTAACAATATGATGCACATTTAGTAATAGATATTCATGAGACTTAAAATGTAGGTAAATGGA
>JAQQAC010002067.1:9796823-9815388 GCA_029783875.1 Phataginus tricuspis | reverse complement strand
GGGGGTACGGGGGGGACTGTACAGCTCAGAGAAGACAAGTAGTGATTCTCATCTCACTACACTGATGGACAGTGACTGTAATAGGGTTGGTGGGGGGGACCTGATGAAGGGGGTAGTTTAAACATCACAATATTGCTCATGTAATTGTAGGTTAATGATACTAAAATAAAATAAATTAAAAAAAATGCTAGAAGTGAAAAACGCCAATAATTGAAATTATTAACTTAATAAATGAAGTTAATAGCAGATAGGACAGTTTTTTTTAAAAAAAAGGATTCATGAATGGGAAGATAAGGCTATAAGAAATATTCAGATTACAGTGTACTGCACAAAAATGGATAGAAAGCACATTGAAAGATGGATGGACAGACTCTTAGAAACATGACACAGAGTAAAAAGGTAAAATGTGCAACTGGACAGAAAGAATGGAAGGTCAAAACTGTATATTTAAGGAGATAATGTCTAAGAATTTTCAGGACTAATGAAAGCCATAGTTAAGAAATGCTCCAAATGTCAAGCAGTGGAAATCCAAACAAATCACATAAATTATTGTAAAACCACTAAAGCAAAAGACTAAGAGAAAACACAAAAACAAAAATAAAGAACACATTGTCTCAAAGGAGCAACAGTCAGACTGGTGGCCGACTCCTCAACAGAAATATTCACTCAGTGACTCTTAAGCATATGTATCAGACTCATCAACCTGTTGGTACATTTCTTTGTTAACTTTCTTGGCATAAATCTACTCACTTTTCACTTCACAATAGCAAGCTTGGCAGATAGTTGATCTCCGATCAGAACTCTATTTAAAGGTTCTCCACCTCTAAGGTCTCTAATTCATTATCAATGGTAAGTCCTTTCTTACCTATAGTAACCTCTATTAACCAAGACGTTTGCAGGAAATATTTTGGAAAAACCCATTTCACTTCTACTGATTTGCATTAACTGCATTAATGCACAAACACAGTTCTTAAAGTGCTTCTTTAACAATGTCTAATAGTACTAGTCACCTTCTATCTTACCAATAATTTTTGCTTTAAAAACTTAGTAGAGGATACTTCCTGGTCTACTGCCCAGAGGAGTAAGTAGTAGATATTACAAATGTTAAGTTTAGATAGCAAACCATAACAGTGATGACGATTTCAATATTTTAGCATATCCACATACTCTTCCTCACTCTAATTCAGAGTTTTACTTTAAAAAATCCAGTTAACCTTTTTTCTTAAAGAATTGTAATGTGTTTTGCGTATGATTATCGTCATTGCAGAGCCAGAAATTATATGAGACAGGAAGTCGTTTTGGTTTTGTTTTTCCAGTTTCTCAAGTCTGTTCTAAATTTCTTTTTAATAAAACAAACAAGTAAACCTTGCTTCTGTCTCCTTCCACTCCCTCCGCTTGGGGCTGACTCAGTAAGCAACCTGCTGCATTTCACAGCTGTGGGATTTCACTGGAAAGGGTCTCTGGAAACCCTGCGAACAGGGTCGCGGCGCAGCGGACACAACTTAGTGAACCGACAAGCAGGGGCTTCCTTCTCTCGGCCATTCCCCAGCCCCGCGCCCCAGTATCCTCTCGTCTCCAGTCCCAGAAGGCAGCTGAGCTCACAGCTGGAAACAAGTTGTGCTGTGAATCTCAGTGCTTTACCCAAGGAGCAAACAGCCTCCTTTGCTCACTCGGAATTTCAGTTGCCCGGCGAGCTAGAAATCCCTCGCCTGGGTCCAGCCACACGGGTAAAAGTGATTCTGCTTCTTGACAGAATGAAAACGACGCAGGCTGTGTGTTAATGGACAGGCTATTGATCCCTTCCCTTTCTTTACCTTCCTAGTTTAGGTACCAGACAGCCTAGGGCTCGCTTCACACGCCGGGGGGCCGCCAACATCTCCATTTAACCCCAAGTGCGTAAAAGGCTAAAAATCGCCTCCCAGCACCACGGGGCAGCTGCTGTTGGCAGCTGCTTGGTTTACCATGTAAGTCACCTCGGGGTTCGCCCCTCGCCCTCTCCCCGCGCCCACGCCGCGTCCCCGAAGCGCTCGGCTGGGGCGGACCACGGAAAGCGCCGCAACCGGGTCTGGAGCCTCCAGGAGGAGCCCCGCGGCCGCCCGCGCCTTCCCTCCTCCTACCCCGGGGCCGTCCGCCTCCCAGGGCGCCCCCTTCCCGGGCGGCTGGGGAAACTTGGCGGCGAGGCGCCGCTCCGGGCGACGCCGTCCTACCTGCAAAGTTGCGACCTCCCGGCTGGGGTGCGAGCCCGCCCGCCAGCCCAGCCCGGGGTCCTCGTCGCCGCCGAGTTCGCAGCACCCAAGGGAAACGCCGGGCGCCGGAGCCCCGCAGCGGGCACCGGCCTGGGCGGAGCGAGGGTGCTGGGAGCGCCGCGCCGGGGGCGGGAGGGGCGCCGGGCTGGGGGGAGCCTCGCGCCCTCCGCCGCCCGCCGGTCCCCGGGACGGAGTCCGCGTTCCCACGGGAGGCGCCCCCGCGTCGCGAGCAGCGGCGCGGACGGGGCGGAAGGCGCGTCTCCCCGGGCCGGCTGCTCAGGGCGGAGCCCACCGCGAGCCCGCCGCCATCCGGCCCAGTCGGCGGCAGAACCCCTCGCGGTCCCGGGGGCGCGCGGGCTCCCCTCCCGCCGGGCCCGGCTCCCCGCGCCTCCGCCCGCCCCCGGAGCCGGGCCCCAGGCGGCAGGTCGCCGGGCTGACCGCGCCCCCTCGCGGGCTCTCCACGTCTCCTGGCGGCCCGGCCGCGCCCCCTGGCGGCCTCCAGGTGTCAGGCGCCCCCCGCAGGAGCCGAGGGCGCGCCGTTCCCGCCGCCGCCGCCGGCGCAGGGCACACGGGCTGGGGCGCCACCCGCCCGGCCTCCCCCCCGGCGGGGACGTCGGGACGTTCCCGGTGTCAGAGCAGCCCCGCCGGGCCGGGCGGGAGGGGGCGGATCTCCGCCGCGCAGGTTTCAGGGTACAAGTTGTCTCTAGGCCCAGCTGGTCGGCGGGCACTCGCGGAAACAGGATTAAAGTGCGCAGAGGAAAAGCGATTTTTTGGCAAAGTTGGCACCGACTTACTCGCTGTCACTGAGATGCCGCGGTTCCCAGCTCGTCGCTCACCGACGCTGGGTTGGTCGCGACCCCAGGCCTTGCGAGTCCGTTTCTCAACCTGAGAGGCGCCCATGCGGGATCCTGGCTGCGACCGCCGGGCCGGGACCCTCGGCTTCCAGGGCTTAATTTTCCAAAAGCCCCCTGTGAGCCGCTGCGGCCCAGGGTCTCCGCATCCGCCCGCTCCAGCTTGAATTTGTTGTACAATCCATGTGCTATTTTTTTTTTAGTTTTGGGGAAATCCTTCCTCATTCTGGGGACAGAACAACAGTTAGTCCTACATAATATCAACATTGTTATGAAATCTCTTTGCAGAGATGTGAATTTGGGAAAGTCGTGGAATAATCCTTTCATTCCAGTTTCCTAAGACAGTCGTGCTTTTTTTTTTTTTGGAAAGTCTTGAACCCCTAGAAACTCCTCAGCCCTAGACCAATCAGGACAGCTGGGCATCTTGCCTATTTCCTGATAATCTCAATCTAAAACGACTTCTTTTGCTTCTGCAAATACTACTAATTGTAATAGCTTGAGAATTTTTATTGACTGCTTCTTAAGTAAATAGTTTTTAATGTATTTTTGGAAGAATAACAGTATATACTATAGCAGGAATAATCCTGAGTCTACAATCTCAATTGAGAAAAAAAGTTTTAATAATGTATGACCAGTATACAATATAGATCCAAACGTAAGTCAATCCTCAATACAGTGTGAAACCCTATTTTTCCCCACAGTAAGTCTGAGAGCTTGTTTTGATCAGTTAGAATATCATCAAATATGTAGGCAAAATTGAAAAAATGCCTACTTATATTTAATTCATCAATTTATCATTCAATACATTAAAATTCTATGAAATAAAAATATTTAGATTTCACTCATAGGTGGAGTATAAGAACAAAGAAAAAAACTGAAGGAACAAAACAGCAGCAGACTCACAGAACCCAAGAATGGACTAACAGTTACCAAAGGGAAAGGGACTGGGGAGGATGGGTGGGAAGGGAGGGAGAAGGGGGAAAAGGGGCATTACGATTAGCAGGTGTAATGTTGGGGGGCACGGGGAGGGCTATACAACTCAGAGAAGACAAGTAGTGATTCTACAGCATCTCACTACGCTGAAGGACAGTGACTGTAATGGGGTTGGTGGGGGGGACCTGATGAAGGGGGTAGTTTAATCACCATAACATTGCACATGTAATTGTAGACTAATGATACCAAAATAAATTATAAAAAAAAATTTAGAAATACTGGGTTTTTTTTGTTCTCTTATTTCCTGAAACCATGGAATTCTTCACCTGCAATTTCAAAATAAATTTTCTAGTCATAGAGCCATTGTTTGGGATATCTAACAGAGTTTACAGAAAACCTCATTTTAACTTGCATTTAAGCCCCTAAAATATACTTCCCTTTTGAATGCATGGTGACTATATGCATGATGGTGAAACAATCACTAAGGCTTATCTCATTTTGTCCTTGTTTTAAAATTCTTTAAGTCAGTTTCAATTGTATTCTGAAACACCTTATTGACAGAGAAACCCTTCTGAGTTCTGACTCAAAGTGCATTAACCTGGCTTCAAGAAGACCACCATCATAAGCACAGACAGTCCAGAAATCTTTCATATTTAAAGTAAAATTTTATAGTATGATTAAGCTTGCTGATTTATTTTAAAAATTAAGTATGAAAGATTCTATTATTTTTAATCAAATTAAACATGGTGGGGTTTCTAGTTCACTTTTAGAATATGGATCATTTTAAGATGGTCTCAAATCCTATCTATTTTTATTGCCTTTCATTTATAGCCTTTCATTGTAAGTGTTTGTTTAAATGTTCAGTGTTTAAGGGGAAATCAAGAATTATTAAGGTCATATTTTAAAGCAAATTGGAGTTTCCTGACAATATGACTTCAAAGTCTCTATGCATTTAACACTAGAAGTAGTTCAGTAAGCTTCTCAGGGTGACTTATTTAGGAATAGAATTAATGGGAATCCAGTAATGCAAAATTATTACATAGAAGCACAAGAATGAATTTGGAAAAACCTTTATGCAATTGCTTATCTTTAATTTTATTCTTTCTCTGTTCCAAGAGTTTTATGGTCCTTTCCTAATCTAAAATAATTTCCCCTGAGGCCCTTGAAAGTAATGAGTTTTAACTTAGTAACTGGTAATTATAAACTACTCAGCCTTACTTTTTTTTTTTAATTGAATTATTGCTGCTTTTAGGCCATTGGATAATTTTTTGTTCCTATCCATAAGTTACTTTATTTCTAATAAAAGGAACCAATAGCATGGCGTGGTTTATAAAGGTTTATTGGCCTTGGAACATTCCATCACCTATAAATCCAATCTCTCCACATTGCACACAGTGGGTGCATGCATTTCTGTGTGATAACATGCATTTCACATATGTGACTGGAGTTAACAAAGAGAGCATAATTTTCTAGAGCCCTCATCACCTTTTATACATCGCTTCCTAGCCTCACAAATGCAATGAGGCTGCATTCTCATGGTACCCATTGTAAAGGTGTGGTAACTGAGGCACAGAAGTTAAGTGGTTCCTTGAAGAATGCATGCTTTTCAATCTGGATTTGAGCCAGGCGTGCCTGATGCCAAAACGGGAAACAGGTGTGGTGCGCTGCCTTGCAGGCACCTACAACTACTTAGTTGCAAAAGAATTAATTATATTCTAAGAAGTTAATTTCAGTCTAAAGCTGCTATTTTGCTGGTCCAAACTTTACCAACAGTAAATTTCCTAGCAGCATCTTCTGAAAAAAATTAAAATGGAGTAACAATGAAAACCCCAATGAAAAATTTGTCTGTAATTTAACCCACAGAATACAATATTATGAGGGTTCTATAATAATTGTGAAGGTAATGCATGAAATTATGTAGTTATCTCTTTCCTGGTAGTTATTTCATCTCTGTCTCCTGGGACCTGTCTTCTCATTAAATATCTTTTATGTTCTCATTTATAACTTTGGGTCTAACAATTAGTAAATATATAAAGAACACCCCATGGTGATACAGCTCGGCCTCCAGGACCTTCTCTGAGATGCTGTCCCTGTGCACTGTGCTTGCAGAAATGAGAATTTGAACAGATTCCGGTAAAGAGATGGGTGTATTTTTGCTTCTGGGAGTGAAGGATTCAGTAAGTGAAGGAAGAGTCCGGATGGTGACAGGAGAAGGTAACATTAGAAATAAACAGGGGTCCCTTGTTGGTGTGGTTAGGATTCAAATCTGCTGTGGTAAAGAGCTTGAAGTGGGGGTGTATCACCCCCTGGGGGACATGTCAGAATATCCTTTGAGTCTTTTATCAAATTACATTTGTATCCTTCTCACCGCATTCCTACTGTGCCACTCACACAGAGATTCTCAAATCATCAAAACTCCCCACACCCAGCCTGGATGGAGAGTTTTCCCCAAGAGGAAGTCACACCACCTAATGAGAAATGTTGGATATGAGAATTCCATACCTGGCAACTGATGAGCACAAATACAAAGCTATTATTGAGAATCATTTTGCAAATAATCAACCTGTGGGACAGAATTGCTGAATTGAATGTTGAACTCATCTACTACAGTGACAATATCATAGCTAAGTGCACAGATTTTATACTGACTTGGGTACATCACAAATTTCAAAAAGCCTCTGTTTCCTTTTCTAGGAGAGGGGTAATTACAGCAATATCAACTTCATGAGGACATAGTGATGTTTAAATAAGTTTATTATAAAAATCATTGAGCACAACATTGGGCTGCGTTTCAAGTACTCGGAGAATGGTGCATTCCTGCAGGGAACAGCAGTTAGCCCAGAAGAGAATGATGTAGACATTTTTTTCCATCTAAACTTTATTTCATGTGACTTGACTTCATGAGCTATGAATAGTAGAGAATTTGTGCCATATAAAACATTTAACCTCAATATACAATCTGGCTTTTAAATATTTGGAATTTCTCTTCCTCTGTTGCTATTACTCTATTGAGATTGCTTTACCTATTTGGGTCTTTTGTTGTTCCATATAGATTTTAAGATTATTGCTCTATTTCTGTGAAAAATGACATTGGTATTTTGTTAGGGATTGCATTAAATATGTAGACTGCTTGGAGTAGCATGAACATTTTAACAATATCAATTTTTCTAATCTGTGAGCACAGTATATCTTTCCAATTGTGTTGTCTTCAATTTCTTTCAACAGTGTCTTATAGTTTTCAGAGTATAGGTCTTTCATCTCCTTGGTTAAATTTATTCCTAGGTATTTTATTCTATTTGATGTAATTGTTAATGGGATTGTTTACTTAGTTTCTTGTTCTGATGGTTCATTACTAGTGTATAGAAATGCATCAGATTTATGTATGTTACTTTGTATCCTGCAACTTTATTGGATTCATTTATTAGTTCTATTATTTTTCTGGTGGAGTCTTTAGGGTTTTCTTCATATACAACATTGTCTGCAAATAATGATGGTTTTACTTCTTTCCCAACTTGGATGGCTTTTATTTTCTTCTCTTGTCTTATTGCTGTGGCTAAGACTTCCAATACTATGTTGAACAAAAGTGGTGACAATTGACAGATGCCTTTTAAGACTGTAGTCTTTGCTTCCTACTGCCTTCTAGTTCTCCCAGACATAAGCCCTTATTGGCTTTGAAATCCAGGCACTATGGATTCTTGTCTTTCTGATTCATGTCCCCTGGGCTGTGAAGCCTTATGTGAACTTGGACCCCTTATTCCTAAGGGAGGTCCTCTACCATTGTGATAAGCCTACCGCCTGTGGGTTGCTGTGCTGGGGGTGTGAGTCCTGACTAGACTATATCTCTTCCCCTCTTATCCATCTCAGTATGGCTTTTTCTTTACATCCTTAGTTGTGTAAGATCTGTTCTGCTAATCTTCAGTTTGTACTCAGAGATAATTGTTCTATATGTAGTTGTAAGTTTTGGTGTGTCCATGAGAGGAGATGAGCTGAGGATCTTCCTGCTTTCCCATCTTGATCTCTTTTCTCTTGTATTTATTTGGTAATACTTAAATATTTAAATAGTCAATATTTAAGAGTAACTAATTAGGAATAGATGCGTTTAACTGCCAAACTGCTTTCCAAAGTGATGGTATTATTTTTATATTCCCACCAGCAATGTCTGAAGATTCATTTCTCCTTATCTTTGCCAACATTTGATTGCCAGTCTTTATGGTTATAGACATTCTAGTGTGTTGTGTAGTGATCTCATTACAGTTTTAATTTGCATTTCTTTAAGCACTAACAATATTGAGATTTCATGTACTTATTTTTCATCCATGATATACTTTTATGAATTGTGTTCAAATATTTTGCCCAATTTTTATTGGACTGTTTTTCTTCTTTCTACAGAATTAAATAAAATTTCTATGGAGTTATGGAGTTCTTTGATACACAAGTCTTTTATTGGATATATGACTTGCAAATATTTTTCTAAGCCTGAGACTTGTCTTGCCATTTTCTTAATGATGTGTTTGAAGAGCAAGAATTTTTAATTTTAATGAAAACCAATTTATCAATTTCTATTTTATGAATTTTCTTTTGGTGTCTTATCTAAGACATCTTTGCCCAATCCAAGGGCACAATGATTTTCCCCTATATTTCTATGTTTTCTTTTTGAAGCATTATAGACTTAGTGCTTAGCATTTAGGTCTCTGATCAATTTTTATTTAATGTTTGTGTATGGTATGGGGCAAGGATCTAAATTCATATATGCATTTTGTATGTGAATATCCAAGTATTCCAGCATCATTTGTTGAAAAGACTATCCTTTCCTCATTAAATTGCCATGGGAACTTTCTTAAAAACCTATTGACTACAAGTTTATGGGAATACTTATGGTCTTTCTAGTCTGTTCCATTGATTTATGTGTCTGTTCTTCTGGCAGTACCATAATGACTTGACTATTGTAGCTGTATAGTAAGTTTTGAAATCAAGTAGTCTAAGTCCTCCAACTTTATCCTTTTTTTACAATTTAGTTGCCTATTGTAATTCCTTTGCCTTTCCATATAAATTTTGGGATCAGTTTGCCAATTTCTATAAAATAGCCAGCAGACATTTTGATAGGGATTACACTGAATCTATAGGTGAAGTTGTCATCTTAAAAATATTGAGTCTACCACACTACGATCATGACATACTTCTCTACTTATTTAGGTCTTCTTTAACTTCTCTCATTTATAATTTTCAGTGTATACGTGTTGCCCTTTTGTTAAATTTATTCCTCAATATTTCATTTTTTATGGCATTTTGAAAATAATTGTTTTCTCAATTTCATTCTCATATTATTGCTATATAGAGAGAAATAAATTAATTTTTTTTGCAGTTTTTCTGTGACATTGTTATTCTTGCATATTAGGTCTGTTAGATTTTGGGAAGATTCCTGAGGATTTTCTACACAGAAGATCATGTTTCCTACAAGTATTATACAGCTTTACTCCTTCATTTCCAAACTGTATGCTTTTAATTTCTTTATTTTTTCTCCTTATTGCACTGACTAGACTTTCAGTACAAGATCAAATAGAAATGGTAGGAGTAGAAACATCATTAGCTTATTCCCATTCCTAGGGGAAAGCTGTCAGTGTTTTACCATCTAGTGTTGTAACAACTGTAGGCTTTTTGTAAATTCCACTTATCAGTTTGAAGAATTGATACAATTTTAGAGCAAGTGTGTATCTACAATGTTTACATAAGCAAATGCATGCATCTTTTACTTTGTGATTTCTTGTATAGCTTTTAAGTTTGTTTGTCTTTTCTCTTTTTGTTGATTGAAATATTTACCATTTGATTTGTGTGACACAATTCACAAAACATGAGCTTTGGAGTCAGATCTGGCTTGAGTCCCGTCACTTCCACTTGTTAGTGGTGTGATCTTGTACCATTTCCTCCCATGTAAAATGGTGTAACCAAAATACTTCAAAATGTAGTTGTAAAGATTAAGAGGGATATTGTATCATGTTATGATCTGAGAGGCAGGGTCAAAGGCCAGCTGTCCTATCAAATGAGGGAGTAGTCACAAGAACATACTCGATGAGAAAGGGGCATGCTTTGTTTTCTGAGAATCAGGTATGGGAGTAAAGAGGAAGGGGTTATTGAAAGAAATAATTTTAATTCCCAGAATACATATATGAAAGTTACTCAACTTTTATATTTATCTTTTATTCAGTTCTTTTACTAAGATTTGAAAAATTAATTTTAAGAATTCTCAGATGATTCATCTTGTTTTTCTAAGTAGATGATCAGGTTTTCTTCAAATAATGATTATTTGGTATGCTTTATTACTTTTATTTTTGAATTTTTGTTGACTGGAAATTCCAGAAAAAATGAAAATCATAATGATATAAACAGGCATCTTTTTGTCCCACTAACCACAGGATGTTGGTTACTAGTAGGAAATAGATTTCATTTTGATATCATGCTAAAAGTATGTATTTCTATTCCCAACTATAACAGTGTTTTGGTATGTAAATTTCTCCAATATCATTTGCTATTCAAAATTTTTTTCTCACTTTACCTTTTGGTGTATACAATTAATTGAATATTTATCTTTCACACTAAAGAATACATTCTGTGGATAGAGACAATGCTTATCTTCTATACCCATTGCTTCTCACAGTACTTGCCACTTTATATTCTCAATAAATATCATTAAAATCATGATGCATGAAAGTAACAAATTTCCTAATATTAAGCCATCCTTTAATTTCTGAAATAATTTATACTTGGCTTAGTCCTTTAATATACAGTTTAAATATTTTTATATTATTTTATTAATGGTTTCTATATCCATATTCATAATTTAGAGCTTACTGTCTTTGGATGAATTGTTCTAAGTTTTTACTTTTATTATTAGGATTATTATTGCTTCTTAAAATGAACTCAATACATTCATTTTTTCTGTATGTTTTAGTACAGTCTATATAGCATGTGACTTATTTAGTACAAAAATTTAAAGAAATTTCTACCTGTAAAGCCACGTAATACTAGAATAGTGGTTTTTCAAACCTAACTGCATATTCAAATTACCTGGAGAGCTTTTAAAATCCCAGTCCCAGGCTACATTCATGATGAGCGAAAGCAGAATCTTCAGATTGGGACCTAGATATCAGCATTTTTAAATGCAAAATAAAATGAAAGACTCAATGGATTATAAAGTTTGTGCTAGATCTAATGTCTTCTGATTTGGTCTGTAACTGGTCCATCTGTAAATACTGATTTGTCCGTGATTTGCTTGGTAGCCGCTGACTGATGGGGGTCCACAGGCATATCCGTAACAACGGTGCCAGCAGCTAGTTTTTCTGCCTTAATTTTACTTTAATCTTACACCAAGCTGGTAAGGTAAAGCAAATGATATAATCACTATTTTAAAAGCAGATGAAACTGAGACTTTGGAAGTTTAAGTGCCACAGCCTCTTAACTCCCATCATTTTGTTATTTCAATCGATAACAAGATCTAAAGACCAAGCAATAAAACAATGGCTAACATTACAAGAAAAGAAATGCGAGCTCATTTAATCAGGAGGTCTTATTTCCAAAGAGCAAATCGCATTACATCTCTGCCTGTTTAAAACCCTTCAATGCCTTCCTTATGCCTAAAGGGGGAAAAAAATCCAAATTCCTTTGTGTGTTGTAAGATCTGGTTCCTCATTACCTCTCTAGCCGTATTTCTCAAAAGGCCCTCTCCTACTCCTTATACTCAGTCATGCAAAATGTTTTGAAATTCTCCAGCTGCTCTGGCTTTTTAGTGCCCATGCCTTTGCTCAAGTTGTTTGCTTTCTCTGAAAGGTCCATCTTCCAAAACTGTCTTTTCTCTTCCTCCCTCTACCTCAGTTCACCAGTGTATCTTTAAAGACTGACCCAGTTCAAAGGCCAGCTCCCTGAGGCCTTCCTTCCTGCCTGCTTCTAGAGTTCCCCTATAAAACAGTGACTGCCCAAAGGGCAGCGACCATTGTTAATCATGGCATCCACACTGTCTAGAACAAGGTCACTTTTGGTGTTTCATGAAGGTTTGGTGAATGAGTGAGGGCTAGTCATTGTCAACCTTGATTTCTTGTATTTGAAATGTGTGCAATATTCAAGGTAAAATACATTTTAATTCCTGACCGGGGCTAATCTCAGAGACCCTAGCAAATTTGTCAGCTGAACCCAAGGTTTTAGCTATTAAATTAAATTTCTGCTGCTGTCTGGTCTCTGTTCCCTGGCTAGTCAAGGGGTCTCAAAGGAATAGGGAGGCTGATGAAACTGGAGGTCACGCTGCCATCAATGTACTATTTTAATAATTCCAGAATGTTTTCCTTTCCTCAACAGTGATCACAACAATTTGAGAAAATAAAAATATATTAGGACGAAAGTAGAGGTTTCTTCTTTCATTGATGGTTACATTTTGGTCAAGCAAAAATTCAAACAATTCTATATCATAAAGGCAATAATTGCTCTTTCCTGCTAATAACCTGAGCTAACCAACTTGATTGTGTATGGCATGTGTGTATTGTGCATATGAGTAGTGTGTGCATGTGGGATAAAGTTTGTATGTGTTTCCACACTTAGGCACACACCCACAATTTGCAAGACAGACTTATATATAATTAAGTTGTACATCCGTGACGTGGCTAACATCCCAGCTGTGCAGGACACCTGGGCTGGAATTCCTCTGCACAGATTCGTGTCTTGGGGTGCTCATTTCATCCTGTCGCGATGTGCTCTGCGGCTATACACCTGGCTGAGAACAGGATTAATGTTGATGGGAAACGTGCCTGGTTCTCTACACAAAGGGTAAAGATGTCAGAGTGGAAGGTCGCCAAGGGAGGAGTAAAAGCAAGAATGAGAATGTGCTCAGGAATCTGTTTCTGAGATGATGAGCTTGCTAGTTAACATTGGTTCTCTGCAGTTCCCAGTGTCTTACTCACATGAAACATTTTCTTGCTTTTCATGCAGTTTCAACATTTTAAGCAAAAAAAAAAAAAAATCTATCAGCAAGGAGCCACAGTGAAATTTGGGGAGTGACTTTGGATCTGGATAAATAGTCGTCAGGCTGGAGATGAGATCAGATACTTAGATGTTTCTTATTCTCTTAGGCATGAAGAATGATTGTGGCGGGAAGAGACCATGGACTGTCCTCTGATCACCCTTTCCCACAATAGTCCTGCCTTCTTTGACTTTGCACTTGGGAACTGGACACATATTAGTACCTAACTAGCCCTCTAACTGTATTGTGTTTTTAGTTTCTCCTCTCAAGCAATATTGTGTTCTTCCCGAGAATAGAAGAACTAGGTGATCCTTTTTCAGCCAGGCAGAGTACTAGGCTCATTTGAAACGAATACACAGTGCTAAATGCATTAACTTATTACGCATGCTTAAAAATCATGTAAATGGCTAGCATTTAAAAATAAAATCAAGCTGTAAAGAACTTCTGTGTTTCAGTTGGTGGAGAATTTCCGCAGATTTTTGGAGGAGTGGGGAAGCAGTGGGTGTGCTGAGTTTTCAGCTGCATGTTTTGCTGCCAAAAAGAGAAACTCAAAGTATAGGAAAAAACAAAGCCCGAAGCCAAACAAAGCTGATATTTTTCAAGTGCTCACTTAATTTCAAAACCACAGGATTTTTCATTGCTTTTACCTTAAAATAAAAGAGAAAGAGCAATGCACATTTGCTCAAAGTTCAATGCAGAAATGAAGTTATGAAATAAAGCTGTGTTACACTTGCTGTTTGTGCTCTGAGCCTGGTGTCTGTGCCCCAGGTGTCTGCTGGGGGCCACATACATGGTTGATGAAAATCACTCACAATTTCAAATCAGAGATGCTGAATTCTTGCAGATTCCTGTTTTGAACAATCCCATTTGAGTTAATATGGGAACAAATTGTCTTCAGCATTCATGCTTGGCCTCATACACAACAACATAGAACAAGCATTCTTCAGTACATGCCTCTCTTGGCTGGAATTCTGTTTTCCTTCGGAGGTCTGGTCATATTAGTCTAGCCCCTCACAGGATTAAGTGCACTGAGTTGTGCTTTAATATCAGTTCTTATCCCCTTCAATTTGTACAAAAACTCTAAGGATGTTATTTGTCATTTTTTCACTTAAAGCCATGCTTATGAATCCTTACATATGGCAATTCTTTTTAGACTTGGTTTCTAGGGAAAACGTTTAAAAAAAATATCCACATTCATTCTTCTGTCTGCTAATGCTACTAATATTTCTCTTGTTTCCACTTTTGCCTTGGCCTCTAGAAGCTCAGAGCCATGTTTTACACCCAATTTTAGAAACTATGTTACTATAACTATATTAAGTTAGCATTATTGTATTTACTGTATTTTTCCTTTTGATCCTTATTTCCCATCTCCATTCTCTTTTTTATTAAGCATATCATGTTTTTTGTTGTACAGTATAACGAAACCATTTTGGAAAATGGCAGGATTTATATAACTGATTAAGCATAACTGTCCTTTATTATCTGGCTAAGTCATCTTTGTTTTAGATTATATGCCTCTGGAAGAAATGGACTGCATCTCGTCAACAAAATGAGAAGCAAATAGCTTGCTTCTCCACGAAGTTAACCATGGTGATAGCATCCAGGGTGATACAGATGCCTGAGACATTTGATAACCAGAAAATTTTCTTATGCCTTCTCAGTAGCTTCAGTCTCTTAAAATCTTTGTCCTGTATTACTCTGGAAAGGTACACAAGGTTATTATCTAAGGAAAAATAATTTTAAAAAACTGTCAAGACTAAAGTTAGAATGATCTAACTAGATGATCTAACTTAGACTAAGTTAGAATGATCAAGGCTAAATAAAGCAAGATTGTAAATAAAATTTGAAATGGTTATGTGCCTTTGAATGAGTTATGCGCTGGCCCAGAGAATCAGAAGAGCCCCTCACTGGTGGGCTTGCTTCCGTAGCCGCTAGCATTTGCCGACACTGGTGTACCGAGCTGTCTGAGCTCAGCCCACTGAATTCCGACCGCGGGCAGATACAGAACCTCAGCCCTGGAACACAGGCATGGGCTTACAACTTGTGACGTGGGCTCCTTAGCAACTCTTTGATGTTTCTCTCAGAGGACCATTCCCACGTGTCATAGCTCATGTCCCATCCTGTCTGAATAATCATTTAAATTGGATCCCAATCAGACCCTCAAAAGCAGAACCATAGTTTGTCAACTATTAGCGAAGGCAAAGGAGTTATCCCCGAAAACAAGGCAGCCAGGCCAGCCCTACGAAACCACTTGGGGTGATCGGTGTGCGCACCGGTGCCCTGCCCGCCCAGCTCGCCCTGGGCCCGCCTGTGCATTGCGCAGCACAGCTGCCATTGGTTAAGCACTTTTGGGTTCCATGTGTTTCCATCATCTGCTCTTCCTGCGTTGTGTTCTCATTCATTTTCCCCATTACATCACAAGTTCTTCAAGTCTAGAAACAATGCTGACTTTTCTTCAACAATTCTCTGCACCACACAGATACCTGTCCTCTGCGCCTTTCTGCGTCCTTTTCAAGTTGTGAGTGGCCCTTGCCCTGCCACCGGACGCTGGCTGGGTCATGCTCGGATTCTCTGGAGAAGCCGGAGTGATACGCTTGCCCCCCAACCACGTGCGTACCTGGGACACCTGAAGTCCTGAGCTTTCTGGCCCTTATTTTCTCATTTGCAAAATGAGGAGATTGAAACAGGCTTCTGTTTGGAAAAAGCCCATCTGAGTTTGTATTAGATCAACTGTTATTAAAAAAACAAAAACAAAAGAACCCTAAAACCAAATGTAGGTCTTTTCCCCGAAGCACGTCTCCAGCAGCAGCTTTGACGGGAAATATTTTTTAATGATGCCGCTGCGCCCTCCTGTGGTTGGGAGCAAAATCATCAAGCTGCGCGGGCGCGGCGGCAGGGCTCTGGGGCGAGGAAGGCCTGGGACGTGCACATATGTACATGGACTGTTGCAGAAAGCACAGACTCGCCAAAGAGACCGGCTGCCAAGTATAACTGAGAGGCCTACGTGTTGCTAGGATGGAAATACCAGCCCCAAAGTCCCACCTTTGTTTGGATAACAAGAAATGGAGTGTTTTTCAGTTACTTCCAAAAACGTCTCAGCCTGCAGAGGCCGTCCAGAGGGTCATCTTCTCTCCCTAGTACTGAAGCTGGTACTCCGATGAGGCCCCCGCGCCCGAGGTGCTGCCCACCCCACTCCCACACCTAGCAGTCGGCTGGAGGGCCTTGTCCCAGCTTTGGCTGCGTCCGGGGCCGTAGACTCCGCACAGTGGCTGGAAGAGCGGCTGGCTGATCCCAGAGGTGGGCGAGGGGCTACAGAAAGCCTGGGCACCTGCCCTGTCATCTGCCCGCAGGGCGTTGGTGGGCAAGTTACCTAATCTCTGCGAGCTTCCCTTTTCTCAAGTGTTAGCCTGCTTTCATCATGAGGTTTGCTGTGAGGCTGAAATGAAATAAAAAGCACCAAGTCCCTGACACCCTGTGAGTTTCAGGTCCCCTTGTGAACCTCAAGGTGTTCAGACATGTTTCTGGATACTTTTCATGGAACACAGAATTTACGGTTATTAAAACTGAGGATTTACCAAAGCCATAGAATGAAGTAAATGGCATGTAAAGAACTGGCTTCTAGTCAAAGTCTAAATGACTTCCGCAGGGTGTGAGGCGGCAGACGCATTCCTGGACTGCGAGAACGGTCTCTTAGCCACAGCCCACCGTGTCCTTGTAGCTGCCACTAGGCGAGAGAGAAAGGATTAAAGAATGCTTCAGGTCCTTATCGTCATCATAAGTGAGCATTTATTGAGCACTTACTCTATAAAGGGCACTGTGATAGATGCTGGGGAGTATTAAGGAGAATAAATAATGAGATCCCATATTCCAGGTCTTCCCAGGCAGCTGCAAATTCAAACATGGCCTCATAGGGTTCCCATAAGCACATTTATGCTAGTCAGATTCTGGACTCTGGCTTTTGATTCTGAAAGGTAATACCGATTTAAGACATGTTTGCTGCCTCCAGAGATTTACATTCTAGCTGGGACAGATATATATAAAGAGATAGGTAACTGTCAACATATCTTCTAAAACAACTTAACGTGTTAAAACACATAAAAAAAATAAAAATCTACCATCTTAACCATGCGTAAACTCAGCATTGTTAAACATGGTTGTGCGATCAATCTCCAGAGCACTTTTTGTCTTGCAAAACTGAAATTCAGTACTCATTAAATAACAACTCCCCATTCCTTTCTTCCTTCAGCCCCTAGCAACCACCATTCTATTCGGTCTCGAGAGAGAGGAACTATTTCTTTTTCCTACTACTATCTTAGATTTTCCAGCTGGAACCCTGTAAATGAGACTGGCCAAAGACAGATTAACAAGAGAAAACCACAAAGTTTATGCACTTGTGCATCATACATGTACACATGGGAGCACCTAGCAATGAGGAACCAGAGTAGTGGTAGAATTTGGACTTAGACACTCACTATCTTTTACTAACCAAAGGAAAGTGGGCTTTGGGCTTCTGGTGGGAGAGGCAACTTTCAGGAAGGTGACCAGCAACAGGATGGTGAACAAGGGTTGCTTAGTAAGATTAGTTATGCAGATTTAAGCCTTGCCTTCTCCTCTTCCTGGTATGCGAGAGGGAAGTACCTTTTATGAATGGAAATTTCCTTTTTAAATACAAAGTTCCTTTTCAAAAGGAAAATTTATGTCCTGGTTCTAAACTTTTCCCTACCTCTGCTGGGTCTCAGTGGCCTTTAGCTCAAAACAATCCATACATCCATACATCAAGGCATATTTTGGGGTGGCATATCTGCTCCCCCTTAGCCTCTATGAATTTGACTTCTCTAGAAACCTGAGATAAGAGAAATCTAGTAATATTTGTCATTTTGTGACTGACTGTCCTTTCGTGTCCTTTTGTCACTGAGTATAATGTACTAGAGGTTCATCTGTGGTGTAGTGTGTATCAGAATTTCCTTCCATTGTAAGGTTGAATTTCATTGCATGTATAGACCACGGTTTGTTTATCCATCATTCAACAGTGGACATCCGAGTTGCTTTCACCTTTTGGCTATTGCAAATGATGCTTCTGTGAACATGGGTGTACAACATCTCTTTGAGTCCCTGTTAACAGTACTTTGGTGAATACTGGGTCATATGGTGTAACTCTGGGGGGAATATATTTTCCCAGCTGTGGGTAAAATTGTAATATTTCCAGAATATCTCGCCTGGCTCTAGTATATCTGCATATCAATAGTTGTTGATACGTGGAAAGATGTATGGTTTTAGTGCATTTGCATCATTCCTCAGGGGTGGGGAGAAGCTCATCTCCTTATCAATGGGCAATTACCTGGGCAACAGAGGGTTTATCTGTACCTGAGAGGGGAGGCAGAGTGCTGGTTTCGCTTCTTCTGGAGCAGAGAAGAAAGACGGCCCAGGACTGCAGTTTGTAGTAATAAACGGGTTTTAAACTTTATTTTGTCCCTTTGACTGATTTTGGTTTTTAGAGGTATTTTGCCCCGGGATTTCCTCTCCTCGGACTTACA
>JAQQAC010002067.1:9646389-9796813 GCA_029783875.1 Phataginus tricuspis | reverse complement strand
CCCGGGGCAAAATACCTCTGAACTGAAATCACTCAGTGGAGAAATAAACTGGGAGAAATTGTTTATCGCTCACAAGCAGTCATCCACTTCTGCTCACCCATGTCTTTCACAGCGAGGCTGCAGAAGAAGGGATCCCACCCAACCTCTCCGGTCCAGATGTCAGATGTGCCCTCGCTCCCCTTGTAATTACCTATTGATATGGAGATGGACTACTGCTCTCCACCCTTTGGGAACACCTATTGATAGAAGATACACTAAGGCCAGGCGAAAGATTCTGGAAATACTGCAATTTCACCTACAGCCCACCCCTCCAGAAATCTTCCCTCACAATCTACTTGCTCCCCATCTTCTGCAAAGGCCTTTGTGGCAAAAAAAGGGAGCACTGTAACCAGATGTGGGCAAAAATCACAATATTTCCAGAATCTCTCACCTTGCTTTACTACATCTCCATATCAATAGGTGTTTCCAAGGGGCAGAGATAAGTAGCCTTCTCCATATCAGTGGATAATTCCATGGGTGAGTGAAGGCTTATCTGGACTGGAGAGGTTGGGTGGAGCTCTCTCTTCTTCTGCAGTGGGTTGAGAGAGATGTGGGATAACTGCTTGTAAGAAATAAATGGGTTTCTCCCACATTATTTCTCCCTTTGACTGATTTCGGTTTCAAAGGTATTTTGCATCAGAATTTTCCCCCCAGAGCTACACCAGACTAATAACATACAGTAACAACAGCAATAAAATCATGATTATCCTCAAGCCGGAGGATTCAGCTAAGTTCAAAGTCCTGTGCATATTTAGTCCACAGCTCGCCCATTCCACAGGTGATCAGTAGCTGGATGGGTAGGGAGTTTAGAGCAATTATCACAGGGCAGCCAGGGGTGGGTCCAGGCCACAGGGACTGTAGAAGAAAATAAGCTTAAGGGTGATAAGATGCATGTTTTAATGACACCAGCATAAGTAAATCTTGCCCTTCAGGTAGGATGCATGCAAGAGAGTGGCCTGTGATGGTCCAGTGGCAGAAATGGGATCCCGTCCTGGCCTACTATACCAGACTTTCACCCCCCTCCCTGTGGGAGTTACAGATGGGTCGATATATAAGCTACGGAAGGTATGTGCACTGGCCATAAAGAGAAAACAAAACTTCCCCACAAGATGCTCCTACCTCCCAGACATTTTGGGTACACTACTGTGATCTTTGGGAGCCGGTCAGCTGTCACTCCAGGAACACACAGGAGGCCAGTTTCCAGGCCTTTTCCCCAAAGTGCCAGAAAGGCCAGCCATCGCTAGTCCATGTGTCAAAATGTGCAAGGCCACGTCCACTCAACAGAGCCTCCAGGGTTTAACACATTTGGGGCTGGCAGCAGCATGTTGCTTTGCTGGCCATATCCTGGCTTCATTAATTCCTCTTTGGTTTAGACATATAATTGTATAGGAGAGGCAGCAATGAGTGTTAGCATGTCCACAGGGCTCAAGGCTCCTTTTTGACGTTCTCATTCAAATGCTGTAGCACCGTCCAAAAGCAAACTGACCAGCCCTGTAGACTATTGGTGTCCAACTTCAGGCCAGATTTCAACAAACCTTGTATCTCTCTGTCGTGCCTGCCCTGGTAGGGTTATATGGTACATGGAACTTCCACTTCATTCCTATCCTCGCACCCATTCTTGTAATGCATGTCCAGTAAAGTGGGTGCCTTGATCGCTCTCAGTCACCTGCAGATGGTCATAGGCTGCAAAGAGGTGCTCTAGGCCCCTCTTGGTGTTTTTCTGATTTGCATGACATGCAGGAAAAGCAACCAACAGCCCAGTAGCTGTGTTCACACAAGTCATGGCATACTGATATCCTTCTGATCTGGGCAGAGGCCCAATATAATCTCTCTGCCATCTGACGAGGGGTATCAGACCCTTTAATATTGTACCATGTTGCTGCAGGACTTGGTGTAAGTCCCTCTTAGAGTACACAAGGCACTCCTTCTGGGCTCTGCTGACTTCTTCATAGGTCAAAGGCAAGCCTCACTGACAGTGACAGACCACATTGTCTTCTTCTGCCCTGCATGCAACAAATGCTGATGTAACCATTGGGCTGCATCAGAGGCAGGCTTTCCTAGCCAGCGCACCTGGGCCAGTGTGTCTGCTTCATCATTCCCTGGGGATGCCAAAGGCAAATGGCCCATCACATGATACACGGTAACAGTCTTAGTCTGACCAGAGGCCCATAGGTCTTGCCACAACACTTGTCCCCAAAGGAGCTGGTGACCAACCACCCAGTTGACCAGGTACCATGTCAGTAGCCACAGGGTCAAACCCCAATAGACAGCCCAGCTGTCAGTGCAGACAACTACAGGGGACGGCTCCTGGAAGATCACGAGCATACTGCCCACAACTCAGCCCACTGGCTGCTCTTCCCCTCTCTGTCCTCCATCCATATTGTCTCAGTCTTAGGATGGAAAGCCACAGCCCTCCAGTTCAGGGGCTGCCCATGACTGGAACCATCTGTGTACCAAGCATCTTCAGGTACAGGGGCTCTTCCCTCCTGATAAGGACTCTTGGCTACCAATGGCTCAAAAGCAAGTTCTTCCTGCTTTCCACTGGTATTTGTCACTGGCCCCAGTAAGCATTGGAGTTTTCCAATTAAGGGGCTAGTAGAGAGGGTGCTACACTGCTATAAATAATGCACCCAATTTAGCCAGTGTAGGCGTCTGTGCCAGCCCAGTCCATGGCCTTTGGGTCCAGCCTCACACTCACCCTGTGATGGGATAGGTGGTTATTACCTTGGTCAGAGCTGTTCCAGCAATGGGCTCTGTAGCCAGCAAGGTGTGGTACACAGCAGCCAGCTGCTTCTCTATTAAGGTGTACTGGACCTCTGCTCCTCCATAGTTGTGAGCAGATACCAATAGGTTTGTGTGTCCGTTCAAGCTGCTGCCAAAGGCCCCATCCATAACCATCTTCCGTTACATGACAATTGAGCTCACAAGGCCTTGATGAGTCCATTATACTCAAGGCCTTTACAGCCTTAACTGTTCACTTAGCAGCAGTGAAAGCAGCCGCCCATGTTTCATCCCAGTCCCACCTGATGCCCTTTCATACTAACCAGTGTAAGGGCTTCAGAGTTTGTGCCAAGTGAGGAATAAACATTCTCCAGTAGCCCAAAAACCCAAAAACTCTTGTCAGACTGCCACAGTGGAAGGGTGGGGAAAGCCTGGACCTTGTCTATGACTGCTTCAGCAACAACTTGAGGTTTACTTGACCAGAGAACCCCCAAGGTCCCTGAACCTTGGTGCTGTTCACAGCCCATCCTTTCTCCTGTCGATGTGGCAGCAGTCTAGGTACTGCCCCTTCTAAGTCTGCAAGAGAATCAGATGTGAGCATAATATCATCAATGTGGTGATACAGCCACACAGTTTGCTGTTTTCTCCATGTGGCCAAGTCCTGGGCTACATACAAGTCCATGACAGATGGTGGGACTGTGGACGTATCACTGTGGAAGGACAGTGAATGTCCACTGCCGGCCTTCCCACGTGAAGGCAAACTGTTCCTGACTTTCCTGTGCTATGTCAATAGAGAAGAAAGCATTAGCAAGGTGCACAACATAATGATACGTCCCTAGTTCATGACTGAGGGTGTCCATAAGGGCTGCTATTGAGGGGACAGAAGCATGCAAAGGAGGTGTGACTTTGTTCAATTCTCTGTCATCCACTGTCATACACCAGGAGCTGTCTGGCTTTTTCACTGGCCACACTGGGGAATTAAAAGGACTATGAGTGGGCTTTATGATGCCCACCCTCTCCAACTCTGTTTTCTCCAATTTCCATGTGCCCACCAGGCAATTTATACTGCTTAGTATTTGTGACTCACCGAGGTACAGGCAGAGCTACAGGTGGGTGCTTAGCATGTCCCTCAGAACTGCCTTTAACACACATACCCTCAGTCTAAACTCACCTGCAGTGATCTGTAACCACAGGCCCTGCAGGATATGTACCTCCAAAATACATTCAGGGATGGGAGAAATGTACATGGTATACTCCTTTGGGGGTAAATGCCCTATTCCCAATGCGGTTTGGGCTTTCTTCACTCTAATTGCCTTACCCCCATAGCCATCTATCACAGCAGGGGTCCTGGGAAAATGCTCAGGGTTGCCATAAATCAGAGAATATTAAGCTCCTGTGTCTACCAGTGCCAGGACATGTTGTCATTTACAGGGGACCAATGAATTGCTAATTCCAGATGTGGCCTCTGGTTCCCACCATGTCCCCCAAGGTGGGGGCCTTGACCCCCCACCTCAGACAAAGTGCAATGCCCAATCGTCCTCCCGTCGGGGTGAGGGCCCAGGTGAAGCCTAAGTATTGTCCCCCAGAAAGTCTTGCAGGGACACAGGCTGGACAAGGGGATTTGCCTCCAGCTTCCATGTCCTGGACCTCAGTGACTGGAACCACTGCTCTGGCTTTAATTGGTGCCACAGTTCTAGCAAGATCCTATTGGGCTGCCCATCAAGTTTTTCTTTCACCACCCTGGCCTTTATCAAACCAACCCACATCTGGGTCCTCAAGGCCTTCATGGGGCCCTTTGCACCTCTCCTTTCAGTCGTAGCCCGTACTTCCTTCTATGCTTTTATTGTTTCAACCTCCCCCAGATCTGGTAAAGTATGAGGAGCCTCACTTAAGGGCTGCCCTATGTGGGGGGCAAGAATAGTCACTAGAGATACAAAGAGAGATGGGGGAGCTGTATGGAGCACCAGATTTCTCATTCCTATGGTGAACAGCTCCTCATCAGGGCCCCAGGGGTCCATATTATAGATGATGTTTTTCATCCTCAGCTCTTGTAACATCTGCTGGAACTCTGCACATGTTTTCCAGCTCGTGGGTAACTATGGTAAATCACCCTGATTAGGCCAAACTGCCCTGATGGCCGCTATCAGCCAATCCAGAAGCACCTGATACCCTGAGGTGTGATGGGCACTTTGCAACCGCTGCTGGAGGGAAGGGTGAGTCATCAGGGAAGCCAGTCTACCCATTTAAGAACCCAACATAACAATATTTTCCACCTGCATATCCCAGAGATGCAAAACCCATTTAGGCAGAGGTTCTGACAGCTTCTGCTGATACCAGATGCTCATGTCCACTGGCTCATCCTGGGTACAGGGTGGAGCATGGAGCGCTCCACAACCTGGGGAGGGGGGCGGCTCCTCCCCCTTGGGAGCCTGTGGTTGTTGCGTTTTAACTTTCTTAATTACAGTGGAGCTGGTCTTTAGTACAAGAGAGGCTGGTGCCTCTGGCCAGGCTGGTTCCTCAGACGGTGGCCTTGGCAGCGGATCAGCCCTCAGCCCCACCCCCTCATCCTATCCCGACATCTCCTCCACCATCTCCGGGGCCGAAGGCTCCACTCTTTCCTCCCCTCCCCTATGGCCTCCTGCAACATCGCTTCTCCTGCTGCTTCCTCCCTCCAGGCTAACATATCTTCCAGGAGCGTGACCCATCTTCTCAATAACTGTCTCTCTTTTTTAAAGGCATCTCACAGGTCATTGCCCAGCTCCTCCAGGTGATGCCAAAGTGTGCTTTTCTCCTCGATAACCCTTTCCACTATCTCAAGAAAAAGACATCCTACAATCCCAGCTGCCACATGGCCACTCAGGGCCTCTAAGCAGTCTTCTATCTCATAGGAGGGCTAATTCCAGCTTCTGGTGTCTCCACCCCTCCCTGATTCTGGAGAAGTCCCCACCCCTCTAGGAGGTGCTTTACCCTAGATCAATTCCCCACTATGGGCTCCCCAGGTGGAAGCCCCACAGATAGGGGCTCCTGGGTGAAGCTTCACCCTCTACTACTGCAGCCACTGGGGCCACCCCACCATCCACAGGAGGGTTCCAGGCACCTCCCCATCATCTCTAGGGGTAGTCTGCCCAAGTGTTGTACCCCTGAAGATAGATTTCAGGTTCAGAGGTCCTACCAACTACCCCAAGATGTAACTCTAGGGGGAATATATTTTCCCAGCCCAGCGCAAAATACTATTGAACTGAAATCAGTCAAAAGGAGAAATAAAATGGGAGAAATCTGTTTACTGCCTACAAGCAGTTGTCCACTTCTGGTTGCCCATGTCTCTCACGACCCAGCTGCAGAAGGGGTCCCACCCAACCTCTCCAGTCCAGACATGCCCTCGCTCACCCTTGTAACTACCTACTGATATGGAGATGGACTACTTCTCCCTACCCCTGGGAAATGCCTATTGATATGAGGATGCACTAAGGTCAGGTAAGAGATTCTGGAAACATTGCAATTTTACCCACATGTGGTCATGTTATATTTCACTTTTTGAGGCACCTCCATACTTTTTCTGCAGCAGCTGTACCAATTTACATTACCACCAACAGTGCACAACTTTTTCCAGATAACAATTCAACCTTAAATAAAACAGTTTCAAATGTAGGCAAGAACTTCAAGAACAGTGCCCAGATTGCCCACGTTTCCTTCACCCCACCCCCCAGTTGTTCACATTTCACTGCATTGGCTTCACCATCCTCTCTCTCTGTATCCATATCTATTCTCTGACATGACGCCCCGCGGCCCCTAAATGCTTCAGTGTGTGGCCCTCCGCACAGCTGGGGACGGCTGTCTCCCACAGCCACCTCGCCTCCCCACCACCAGGACATCAGCGGCCACTCAGTGTCGCCCTGGCCTCAGACCCTGTTCTCACTCCCCCTGCATTTCTTTTTGTCCGTTTTGGTGCAGGGTGGCCCTGCTGCTATGCCGAGTCACCACACCTCACGGGTCCCTCCTGCCTGGAACAGTTCCTTGTCTTTCCCTCTCCTGTCTGTGTTGGTTGATCGGGCTGCCATAGCAAAGCACTGCAGGCTGTGGGGCTTAAACAGAAACATATTTTCTCACAGTTCTGGAGGCCAGAAATCTGAAATCGAGGCGTCAGTCGGCAGGACTGGTTTCTCCTGGACTCTCCCTGTGTCTGTCTTCTCCATGTGCTTGTACATGGTCTTCCCTCTGGGTATGTCTGTGTCCCCATTTCCTCTTCGTACAAGGACAGCAGTCGGGTTGGATTCAGATGCACCCTAAGGGCGTCGTTTTTACTTAATCCCTTTTTTCACGGCCCTCTCTTCAAATACAGTCACATTCTGTGGTACTGAGGCCTCAGACTTTCACATATAAATTTGGGGGGACAAAATTCAGCCCATAATGGCATCCCTGAGAAGTTTAAAAGTATAGGCTTAAAGTAGATCTTAAAAGTTCTCAACATAAGAAAAAACTATTTGTAACTGTGTGAGATGACGGATGCTAACTGGGTTTATTGTGACCATTTTGCAATATACACAGATATCAAGACATTATGTTGTACACTTTAATACAATGTTAAATGTCAGCTATATCTCGATAATAATGGCAATAAGAATGTACAGGCTGGCTAGCATGTAGGATGATGTCACCTGGGTTTCTCTTCTGTTTCCTCAGGACCAGACTCAGTCCACACACGCTTGGCAGGAATACCTCAGAATTTTTGCTGTGTTCTTCTCAGGGGCCAAGTGTAACACCCTGACCCACGTCATTATGCCAATCTTTGGGAATGGTCAAGGTGGTGTCTGCTAGTATCTCCATGATCAAGTCACCATTTTGCCCTTTGTATTTGATTTGTGTTTATGTCAATATCCTGTTCCTTGTCAAATCTCTGGGAATCTTCAGTTACATGGCATAAATGAGCTAGTTGACTCCTATTTCAGTGAACACAGAGAAAGGAAAAGTGGAAAGGAAGCTAAAGCATTTTAAGCTGCCTAACTAGGAATATTTAAAGGCTGACATCAACAACTTCCGTTTCCAGTTTCATGTATTTCTTATCACATTAAGCCTTGAATGGCTGTAACAATACTTACAAAAGTAAAAATCAAGAAAATGTGTTCCAAAATACATTTAATTGAACAATATGTTATTAGTCATGATAATTTCAACTCATTTCTTTTTAGAGTTTATCATGTGCTAAGGTTTCTCTAGATATCAGGGCTTTTAATCATCGCTGTCACTGGGTGAAGTGGCAGTACTGTGATTTCCACTTTACAGATAAGGAAACTGACGTACAGTTAGGTTAAATTGCCTCTTCAAGGTCCCACAGCTAGTAAGCCTCCTCAGAATTGCTGTGACTAAACCCTGTGATGGAAATCTCCATCTCTAGTGATATCCGGTCAAGATGCAGCTACCCAGCATGTGCCAGGCCAGAGTTGTACAGGGCTGCATGCCAGAATGTGAAGTTTAATTCTAAATTTAGGGGCAGAACAATGGACTGGTTTCCAAAATTGGAAAATGAGTTTTCCATCTCCCATCATAGTTAGGATTCTTAAAGTGGTGTTTTTGTTTTTGACTTCCCAGATTTTGTCTTCTGGATGAAGTAGAGCTGTGACTTCATTTCACCCAGCTAGCTCGAGAACATTGCATCCTCCTGGTAGAATAAGTAAGGAGCTGAATATTCAGAATAAAACTCGGCCATGGAAAGAAATAGAATTAACTTCATAAACACAAAACATGGCCTGGCAGGTAAGGAAGTCTGGGCTCGAACACAGACTCTAATGTGTTCCCAGGCCATAGAGGAAGTTGGGCCATTTTCTACCTGCATGAAGGGAGAGAGCAAGTGTTTCCTGAAAACTGCTGCATGCTGAGCGAGGGGCATTATGCACACTAACGAGAGGAAGTTAGGATTTTAATCTTCATTCGTCTGGTGACAAAACGGAGGCTCAGGGTGGCCTCAGGTCGTATAGTTGGTGTTGCAAAGGAAAGCCACAAGCCCGGGAGTGCTGGGCCAGGTCACCAGACCAGGCCTGATGCTCAGCCTGATTGCAGCTTCCACCTTCCCCAGAGATGTAGTTTTGTCAATCAGGAAGTTTCTGGCTGGCACCGATGAGGTAATACATCATGGGAGCCCTCTCTGTCTCTGTCACGTGAGCCCTCTCTGTCTCCCAAGAAGGAGATGCGGCCACCTGCCCAGTCAGACCTCCCATCTTCCTCCTCAGGCAGGGTGACCTTGCCTGAAACAACCGCTTCTTTTCTTTTGCTGATAGCTCTTTGCCCCATGCCCCTGCCCATAAAAAAACTTCCGTTTTGTATAACTCCTTGGAACATTTCTCTACTTGCTAGATGGGTGCTGCTTGATTCCTAAAACACTTAAGAAAATCAACTGGATCTTAAAATTTACTTGGCTGAATTTTGCTTTTTGACATTAGCAAGTGCTGGAGCTCAGATTTGTCTACTTGGCTATCCCCAATAGTGTATGCCTTCATTTTATGCCATGATGATGACTTTTAGGTGACGGCTATCCCACTAAGACTTGAGAAATGTGTTCCTCGGCTGTCCAAAATACATTCGCCAAGATCTCCTATAATCTGATCATAATGTGGTGGGTTGGGCACCAGGAGACTGTTAAGAGGTCCCAAAGAGTAAGGGTGCTGCAGCCCTGCCACGGGCTGAGAATCTAGACGGTGCTGTGGGAGGGTTCCCGGCCACCTGGGTTCATCACTGTCTTCATAGTAAAATAGGAATTTCATCATTATTAGTTTTTTATAGTTATCATTATGTAACTAATGTCGTTTTATAATTATTATTAGTTGCCTGTTAGAGTTAAAAGGTTAAATTAGATAATACACATAAAATGCTTAAGACAGGGCCTTGCAAATGGTGCATGCTCGATTAAGGTTAGCTATTATTAGTAATTATTATAACTAAATTGTCTGGGCAAAGGATGCTGATTAAATTATCAATATGCAACTGGAATGTTGTTCCTGGAGGATTATAGAATTCTATTTTAAACTCTACATTATTCAGCAGTATAAATGTGACCTCCGTGAGGGTATGTATGACACACATACTCATCAACTTAGGGGTGAAAGGAAGCTGGGAAGAGTAGTGAATACACCGCGTGAGAGTAGGATCCAGAGAGCTGGACAGGAGACGGATGGCTGCCTCAGAGAACTACCAGCAGTTCAGGGGCTCTAACTCACTTCCTGACCGCTGACCTCAGCTCGAGGCTGGGCGCTTGAACTGGGGCAGCTGTCCTCCACGGGTCTCTCACCCTCCTCTCGGGACCTGCAGCCACCAGGACACAGGCTTCTCATGGTGACCGTAGGGGCACAAGCATGCAAGGCCAAGGCACAGAAACACTTTACAAGACACGGCGGTGCGCGTGTCAACATCCCATTGACCAAAGCATGTCTTGTGGCCGAGCGGAGGCTGGAGAGTGACACTGGGCCCACGGGACAAGGTACCGCAAAGTCATATGGTGGAAGGCACAGAGCACTCAGTTCGGATCCTTAATGTATAGGGGCCGAATCCAATGACATGGATAAATTTAAGGCTTTTTACTAGGGTCCAAATTTTATCCCAGGAGGAGAAGCCTAAGCAATAGCATGTGTAAGAGACACAGAGCTGGCGCCGCGTTACACACAGGCAAGGAGAACGCACGGTTTATGTCCACACAGGGACGCTGAGAGCCAAGAGGAGCAGTGATAATTAATTTAGTAGCAGGCAACAAGCACACTCAGGGGCTGTCCTGGGGGAGGCAGGAGCCACCATCACCCTGTGTTTAGATTAACATGCTGATTAGCATACTGATTAGCATACTGATTAGCATACTGCTATGGAAGTCAAAGAAGTTAAAGTATAGGCTGAATTACTAGATGTATAATATTCAGGAGGATGAAGTAGATAGCTCTGCTGTCCTTCGTGCTGGTCTGGCCACATCTGGAATACTGATCTGAACTTTGAAACGAATTGACTGTTGTATTAGTTGGGTTTCCCTGGAGAAACAAAACCAATAGGATGGAGATTTATCCATCTATCATCTATCTATCTATCTATCTATCTATCTATCTATCTATCTATCTATCTCTCTATCTATTGTAGAAATTTGCTCACAGGATTATGGAGGTTGAAAAGTTCCATGATGTGCTGTTGGCAAGCTGGAGAATGAGGAAAGCCAGTGGTGTAATTCATTCTGTGTCTGAAAACTCCAGACTCAGGAGGGCTGCTGTTTAAGGGCAGGAGAAGACGGGCGTCTGCAGAGGAAATTCTCTTTCCCCTGCTTTTGTTGTTCTCGTCAGACCCTCACTGGGTAGGATGACGCTCATTGGTGAGGGCGATCTTCTCCACTCAGACGATGGGGTCAAATGACAACCTATTCTGAAAACACCCTCACAACCACGCCCAGGAATAATGGTTTGCCAGCTCATCTGAATGTCCCTTAGCCCATCAGGGCTAATTTGACACACAAAATTAATCATCAAATCATGGTTAGAAGAGAAATGAGAATGGGGAGGAGTGTAAAAACCTTGTCAAATGAATCCTGATTGAAGGAAAAGGGAATATTTAGCTAGAAATAGGAGCTACTCATGGGAGACTTAATATCTCTCTTTAAATATATGGTTTATTATGTAAAAGATAAATTTGACATATGTGGTATTATTTCATAGGTGAGACCTTGTTCAATGGTTCTATTGGAAGAATATTGAAATTTGAATCATAAAAATATTATCTTGCCGCTACTCACTAGTTGTGTGACCTTGGCTAAGCCATGCAACTTCTCGGGGCCTCGATTTCCTCATTTGTAAAGAAGCAATAATATAAATAATAGCTCAGTTTGGGGCTTCCCTTTGCAGATTTTGAAGTGCTGACAATTTTGATATGATAATATGGGCATCAGTTTCTTGTCCAATGTAAGAAAATGGCCTTGAGAGTCAGAATGACTGCCTGAAAGGTGATGTGATCATCTAAGCTGGCTGGAGGTCCCTGGGAATCTCTGGCAAGGATGTTGTAAGAGGGTTTCAAGCAGCGTGTGGACCTTCCACTAGACTGTCATGAAGGTCCCTTTTGTCCCAGGCAATCTGTGATTCTACTTAAGAGAAAGCACTGGGTAGACACTGATTTAATCTGTGGCCTGGGCTGGGGATTCAGGACAACAGAGTGAAAAGTCTTAGAAAGGTCTGTAATTTTATCATCTCAACAACCTTTTGTGTTATTTGGCAATGACAGTACTCTTCTAAGGGCCTGCCTTGTGTCAGAAACATATCCACTGGCCTGCCATTCTGCCTGAAACGTTATCTTATTCCTAAGGTCCATTCCAGGGAGTGAATGTCAGTGAGAGAAGAAGGTTGGCTGGGCACTGTGGGGAACTGAAGCCAATGCCACCCATGTAAAGAGGAGCAGCCACTCCCCAGCCTGGGCTGACGGTTGACCACTGGCCATTTGGGAATATGGGTCATATGTGATCAGATCCTCCAGATGTCAAGAGAAGCCAGGAATCTAAATTGTAAGTGAAATCTTCCAACTTTTAAATGTCCACAAATTTTAAAAATTATTTATTAAACACCATGCTGGCCATAGTAAAGGTCAAATGAAGCTTGTCTGTGGGGAGTCACAGGGAGAAGGATAAAACTCCGAGCGAGGCCACTTCGAAAGTGGCCCATTCAATCTACTTTTATTGCAAATACATCACAAATGATCTCCTCAGTAACTTAGTGAGGAAGGCATTATGAATTCAGAATACATTTAGCACTGATGAAATACATAATCCATCAGTAATATCATATTATAGATTAGGAAACCAAAACATAGTGGTGAGCAACTTGCCCCAGGGCCATGCAGGTAGGTATGAACCAACTCTGTGAAATACCAGTCTGTTCTGTACTCAGACCTTTTTGCTTACTTGACCTTCCAACAAAAGGAAAACGTTTTATTTGTAAATTGCTTAAAATTTAACAGAATGCTTTTCCATACTTGATCTCACATTTTCTCAGAACTAATCTTTGAGGTAAGTGGGCTCATTATCATTTCTAAAAAATACTAAATAAACACTAAAATTTTCCATCTGTTTTCTCATAGGTGGTTTAGCTATACCCTAGCATCAGGCAATCCCTGCAAGAAGATATGGTGAAGCGCTCAAGGAAAGGCTACTTCGTATTCAGAGGTGCCCAGGCTGCTTTAATTACACCTGAGGAGTTTCTCTCTCTTATGCGTTTGGTAATGTTGAATTGGTGTAATTTTGTGGAATTGGCATGAGTTTAGGGGTTTGGGGAAACCCAGCTAGAAAGACGCAGTGTCCTATTAATGCTGGGAAAAAAAGAACTACAGGAGAACTTGCAAGTTACCATGTGGATAAAATTTGTATGTGGGAAGGTGATGGACATTTTCCCCCAAAAGCAATTTCCAAGCCCCCAAAGAGCAGCATTTGATGGTATATTTTGAAATGGAGAATGCAGCCCAGATTCCTCATAGCCTGCCTGAGGTTTTACCAGGTGATGGCGCCGATCTATGAGCTGATACCATTTCTGCTTTTCTTATAAAAGACAACTTCATATTCTTCAATCTTTCTATTAAAAGAAAATGTGTATTAAGGGTTTAGATGCATGAATTATTTCTATTTGCCAAACATGCTCATCCGGCCTTCACAGTGGCCTTTGTCCCTAATATTTTTCGTCCCAGGACTAAGATCAGGTTAGGGTGGGACTACAGCTGCCTTACTCCCACTGGAGTGGGGAGCTGGGAAACACCCACTAAGCCTTCCTAAAAACATTTATAATGGATTTAGTACTCAGGGAAGTTTTTGGGGATAGGCTAGATTTCTTCATGCTAAAGTCTACTAGCCAAGCTGGTGTGTGTGGTATGTGTGTGTTGCCACTCTAGTAGGTAAAAGGATTCATAAAAGAATGTTGGCCCTCTTCTTGAATTATTTGGGCAACCACAGATCTTAGATTTCTTAGTACCTAGGGGATAATTTTAATAGGATTAACAGTAATCAACTTCATTGTCATTTATGTTTCTTACACAATGTATCCATATTATGAAATGTGATTTAGCCATTAAAATCTATATATTTAAGGTGTCTCTAATAATTTGGGAAAACAGCTAATATTTGGCAATAAACAATGTCAACTCAAATTTAAACTGAGTAATGTCTCTCTTGGTTGTCAATCACACTGTCCCAACTCAGAGAAAAGGGGTTTTAAGTATATTTCAGAATTCTC
This sequence comes from Phataginus tricuspis, assembly GCA_029783875.1. Classification (NCBI taxonomy): domain Eukaryota; kingdom Metazoa; phylum Chordata; class Mammalia; order Pholidota; family Manidae; genus Phataginus; species Phataginus tricuspis. The sequence continues at coordinate 9,782,828 of JAQQAC010002067.1, read as the reverse complement.
ATGAGGATCTAAGCATATGAATTAGGGACAGAAAGATCACTTGAAAATTGAATCTGGAAAAGTGACTGAGCATGAGGCCCTTTTCTTGGGCTACTGGATTCCCCGGATGAGCCTTGTTACTGCAGGCCTGCCACATACTCCTCTCCCCATCCGTTCTGTTGTGTCATAATTTCAGCTTCCACATGGTCCCAAATGTCTTCCTTACTTCTACTATATCTCACATCTGTTCATCTCGGTTTCATTATTTTCTGGCTTCATCTCTCAGTCTCCCAATTCCAAATTCCTGAATGAATTGGTTCTGCTCATTTTTTTGAGTCAGACCACCCCTCGATGGTCCTCAGTCAGTCTGAGAAGGGGCCACCCTTGAGTCTGGCGGTCAGAGAGGTCAGGTAACTTTGGTGTGAGGTGTGCGTGCTCAGGCTGGAGGAGTCCTAGGTTAGGAGCGTCATAGATGTGTCTAGTACTTGAATACTGTGCAGTAGTATGTCTGGCTAGTAAATAGAATCAGGGAAATAAGTGGAAATATTGATAGCAGTTCTCTCTGGAGAGTGGTATTACAAAGATTTCTTTTTTGTCATTTCGAACGTGGCTCTTTTATAAGACAATAATAGGCTTACACAATGGTTTTTAAGATTATGATCAACAATAAAGCCAAAAAAATACTATAGAAAACACTGTGGAAAGCTAGATGTCAAGGCAACAAGAGGAGGTCCTCAAAGGGTGACCCTTCACAAAGCCATAATTGTGCCCCCAGCATCCTATGGAAGAGGCCGACCTCTCGCAGTTTGCCTGTGAACACTTGTCCCTCATACCTTAAGGTGACTCACTTTATCTACTATTAGTTTAGTCTTTTCCACTAGAGAAAGTAGTACAGAGTTCTATAACACTCCAACTTGGCACAGACCAAATTTAATTTGGAAGGAGAGAATAAGCAACTGAACATTCTAGAATACAGAACAACCAAAGAGGCTGCAGGCCCGATGGGAGCACAGCCAATGCTGGTAAGTGTATAACAACCAGCTTCCTGGAAGCCCTTGCTTGTAGCATCTGATGGTTCTCATGGTGTCAAATAAACACTCCCACCGTGGCTGATTGCAAGCTACCGAGGTGATGGCGCTAAATGCAGGATTGGGAGGAGATGTGCGCAGTGGCGCCCAGCATACCAGCCCAGTGGGGTCCTGGACAGGGAGCAGAAAGCAAGATGGCATTTGGCACCAGACAAAGGGTGTCAGGAGGTTCCACCAACCCGGCCCAGGTGCATCCTTCTGCATAGCCTCCCAGCGTTTCTTCTCCGAGACCACGGAAGGTGTGACCTCGGGCAGTGAGGATCTCAGACACACAATCTAATTAGGCCGTGTTGCCTCCTGACTGGGGTTACATAATTGCCCTCTTAGTGGGTAAACACCTTTTAATCCTGAGAAGGTTATGAATCAAACATAAAAATATTATGAATGTGAAACCTATCAACCTTGTAGTATTTATAGTTTAGTGTGGAGAAATAGATCATGCATGTTTGATATTTTAAGTATTTGTAATGTTTACAAGAAACTGGCATGTTGGAGAAATGGAGCTAACTTATGATTCTATTAAAGATATGTTACTGAAGAGTTCATTTTGACTTGTTTTTTGTATTGAAGCCTTGCTAAACTGATATGCATTTAAGATAACTTAAGAATCATTACATTTATAAGTTCATCATACTTGTAGAGCTATTTAAGTACTCACGAAGATTTTGTTTATTAAACTATAGCACTTACAAGGAAAGTGAAGATACTAGATTTACAAATAAGTTTGAACTATTTATGGCAGTCTAAATAAGTCATCAAAGTTTCCTAAGTAGAGATTGTTAAAATTTGTTAGTCATGCATTCGTTTTATAAAATAATAAATTTGCAAGTTGGATTAAAAGCAGAAGGAAAAGTAAAACATTTTAAATTTGTAATTTTAATAAAATAAATGTCAACTTTTAAAACAGAAACCTCCTTTGAGAAATATCTTGGGGCTCAAAATCCACTCTTGAGACTATTCAACTACTTTTCATTAACACTGGAGTCCAGCGGGTGGTTGTGGTCTCCTTTCCGTCCTCTCTGCCCAGTACGTGGCAACGCCCCCAATCATCCACACACAACAACCACTGCCAGCTTAGGTGCCTTCCTTTCTCAGGCTTTGCCTCCTCTGGGGCCAGGGGCCATTCCTATGTCTCTTTCTATCTTCCGAAAACACTGTAAGCCTTGGTACCAGGGGTGTGTGTATCAGCCACCTAGGGCCGCTGTAACAAACACCACAGATTGGGGTCTCAGATGATAAGCATTTATTCTTCGTGGTTGTGGAGGCTGAAGTCTGCGATCAGGGAGCAAGCAACGTCAGATACCCATGGGAACCTCCTCCTGGTATGAGGAAGGCCGCTTTCGTGCTGTGTTCTCACGTGGCCGAGAGCGATCACCTCTTTCTTGTCTCTTCTTATAAGGGCATTAATCCTGCCACGAGGATGCTAATCCACCCACAGGACTAATTCACCTCATATTGGGGCTTAGGACTTCAGGGCATGAATTTGGGAGACATGAGCATTCAGTCTGTAGCAGGGGACGTCAAGAAAGGGTCACTAAAAGAATAAAGGGGAGACGGCTGAGTGGGGAAGGAAGCACCCCGAGGGTGAACTCGGGACAGGCATGTGGAAGGGGGCCTCACTGGCTCTCCTGGCCGGCCTCTCACACAGCTTCTCCCAGGGTCCGTGCAGGTCTGCAGCTGCTGCAGGATCACAGAGCTGGGCTTTTTATCCATTGCTGATCTCCGCATTCCAAACATTCATTCGCGGTGAGGTTATACCAACACTTGCCCGGCCGTCGTTTGGAGAAGGATTCACTGAATTACGTCACTCTGTGACCTGAGGCCGCTGCTCCCGGGCCATCAGAAGTCGCCATGTCCTTGACAAGGTGGCTTCTGTGGAGCAACAGCCGCTCTCTTCATCGTTTTGGAGGGAGCACAGCCAGGCAGGCATCCTTGGGCATAACCAGTCTCTTCTTATTAACTCATGGATTTGTCCTCCCTGAATAGTTGGTGAGAAGGATGAAAGAACATCTAGGGTCTTGGGTGGCTGTGTCTTCTTCATCTCTGTGATTCCACTTGTAAGCACAGTGCCTGACACCTAACAGATGTGTAATTAAGTGTTCCTGGCATAAACACATGTGAGGGTGAGTGAATAAGGAAAACTTCCCATAAGGGAAGGGGTTGGGTTCTATAAAAATGTTTTTATCTAAGGCAGGGGTAAAGGGGTGACTGAATTCTATCAGCATACAAGAGTGCCCCTTCTTCTTTGGGGATCTCCTTTATTTCAGGTTGGTGTGAGAACTCCCACTTGGCTCAGATCCCACGCCCTGGGTGCAGCTGACTGGAGAGAGCCGGCCTGGAGCCCATCCAAGGCCCCAGACAGGGAGCATCTGCCGCCCAGAGTCTCCAGTGAAGACACCGAGGCTGGCCAAAGACAAAGACAGAGTCCTTGTGGCATTTCAAGCCCTGGTTTTTTACTTCCCAAGGCCAAAAAATCTTCCCTTTTGTCCAAACTAGTTTGAATTCGTTTCCTCCGTATCAATAAACCTTACTAATTGAATAATAATGGTGCCAATAATAATAGCGAATGTACTGAGTACTTACTGTGTGCTGGGCACTCTTCTGATCTGGAAAATTGTTAGCCCGCTTAATGCTCACAAAACTCTTACAAAGAAAGTTTGTTTATTATTGCATTTTTCAGATGAAGAATCAGGAGCAGGTTAGGGTCCCATGTCCAAGTTCACCAAGAGGCAGATCTGGATTCAGCCCAGGCAGTTGGCTCTAAGGCAAACTCCTCCCAGGGTGCCGAGCTATCTCTCTGTGCTCTGCGCTTGGCAGAGATGAGGACATGGTGTCCCCGTACCCCACTCACCCGTTACACTGGGCGCAAGTTCTAGCTCACCAGTGGGAGGTGCTGGGGAGTCCCAAGCTAACCAGTCACTAGCTGGGAGAGGTGGGAGCGTGCCGGGCTTACATTAGTCTTCATGTTTGTACTGATCGCTCTTTGATGCTAAACTTGGAGGCATTCTTGGGCTGGGGGAGTTTGAAACCTGGCTCAGCCACCCAGTAGCTGTGTTACTTGGGGTATATTATTTAAATTCTCTCTGCTGTGGTTTTCCTGTAAAATGGCACTTTTATTCACAAGTTGCACTAAGGAGTAAAGTTTAAATGCAAGCTGAGTAAAGCATTGACCCCTAGGAGACCAGGAAGTACTGTTAGTTGCCGTTGCAGCTTTTATGTCCGGCTTTCTTTGTGTACAGCAATATATTCAATACCTTTGTTGGTATCATGGGGAGGGGCGTGACCGACTCCCGAAGGGCCCCGGGGCAGGTGTGTGGTGTGCTAAGCGCAGGAGGAGATGCTGCCTCGGCCAGCCCCAGGCCCTCATGGTCTTGGCCTAGCAGGTGATAGGCTTTTAAGGAGGAGTCTGGGAGTTAGAGAGAAGAAAGAAATATATTTTAAGGAGCACAGGGCTGACCAGCCAGGTTGCTGGAGTCAGGGAGGCTGTAATGATAAGGCAAGGGAGGGGAGGAGCCTGGGGGAGAGCAGCGTGCAGGGAGCTACTCCAGACCCCCGTCTGGGAGAAGGAGCAGTGGGTGGGGGCAGTCAGAGCTGACTCTGAGGAGCATGGGAGTGCCAGCACCCCTCTGTGCATTTCACAAGACTTCAACTGCTTAATCCTCATACTGGCCCCCGAGGTGGGGACCTTCAATATCCCTATTTCCTTGGTACTCAGGATTTAACCTATAGAGATGGCTGAGTGATAACACACAGAGGTCAATGCCACTCAAGGAAGCTGTATTCCTCACAGTCCCCAAGAGACAGAAGGACTGAAAGAGAAGGCATGGCCCCGAGCCTTTCCTGTGACTTCTCCTGGAAGGCATGGGTAAGGCAGGGTAGGCAGAGGTTTGAGCAAATTTAGGATTGGATACTTTCGATGAACTTTGGCGGGCTCTCTTCTATAGAGGTGGCCCTTAGTTGTCCAGGGCCTGGCCCTTGGGTGATTTAGGGCCAGGGGAAATCCTGGCTTGGTGTGAGTTTGATAAAGGAGGTGGTCGGCATATGGGTTTTTGCTTGGTTGGTTTGCTTATGAAAGGCACACTCTCAGCAAGCTGTGTGCTAATGAGACAGGGACCGTGGGCTTAGACAGAGTAGGGTGAGGGCCTCTGGAAGAAAACAACAAGATAACCATTGTGAGGTTTGCACAGGAGCCCAAAAACTTGTAAAGTGCTGCCTTCCTTCCTCCAGCCCTAAACAAATGATTTGTTGCAACTTGGGCAATGTAGCAAACAAGCCCAAAACAACATAAGGCAGGAAGGATTTCATGAAATCCAATTAGTTAAAAAGTGAAACAATGACTCAGCCCGCCTTGGGAGCAGAGCAGGCGCCCTTGAGTGATCTGCTCCCAGACCAGGAAGCTACCATCCTGGGAAGAAATGAGATCAGTAAAGTTCTTGTAAATAACCAGGAAGACTAAGAAGAAACTTAGTATTTCTTCAAAAGCATTTGGAGCCACTTAACAGGTGTACATCCCTAGCCCTTTGTCTCTCAACTGCCTATAAAAACCCCTAGACAACTACCACTGGGGGACTCGTGGGACTCTCTTGTCCCCCTCCTGAGCCAGGAACTCTGTTCTTTCACTTTATCTCTGAATAAAAGCCTGTACCTTGCTCTCCTACCTTGCCTGTTTGTGAAGTTCATTCTTCGGCTCCGTGAACAAGAACCCGGCATCACTATCTCTAGGAAGGGGCTGGCTCTGAGAGGGGCAGTCTCCCTCCAGCCATCCAGGTCCCCAAGATGTCAAAGCAGCACAAAATATGGAAAAAAAAAGAAGCATGATCAACACACCCCCTTTGACAAATGAGGAAATCCTGACACAGAGAAGAGAATTAACTTGTATAAGGCCACACAGCTAAGTGAAAAAGTGGGACAGTCAGTCCTGGAATAACCTCTGTGCTTAATCACTGTGATAATTGCCTCCAGCTAATACTGCTTTTTCTAAAAGCGCCAAAGTGAAAGAGTTCAGTTATTATGGGGAGCAATTCTTTACCAAGCAGTCAAGTTTATATAATGGCATAAAAGAGAATGAGAGACAACTTTGCAAAATTCACATGAAGCCATAATCTACTACCACAACTTGAACACATACATTTCACTTTCACCATCCAAGGGAAGATGCTGTCATCATGCACTAGAATCCTTCCAAAATTCAGGAGGGCCCATTCAACTCCAGATGTCATTCTGATTAATGAGGAGCAGGTGGTCCGGCATGCTAGGCAGTACTCTGCTCCCATGGATGGTTTAGATCCCGGCTGCTCTGAAACAGAGAGACAGTCTTTGACGACCTTCCATGGTTCACTAGGGGCATGACATAATATTTTCTAGTTTCCATATCTCCTGGATCCATAGTTTCCCCCTGGTTTACACAAAATGAGCCAGCCAATGAACCGATCAAAGTAACTTCTGCTTTTTCAAGTTGGATGGGCTAGCATGGCATTGTGAATATCTCTATGACTCCCTTATTCCAGCTTTCAAAATCTGTCAATCTGTCACTGAGTGTAAATGTTTGTTTTGATGAAAATTGCACATTTTCACACAATAGTGTTCTTTTTTTGTGAAAAATGAAAATTCCATTGTTTTCTGAATCAAAAAATACCGATGTTTTGATTCAAAGACTTTTTTTTTTCCTTTGTTTTTATGTAAGGGAAAGACAAACAAAAGCTCGCAAGTAAACCATTTATTTGATGTGTGTTATAGTATAATTTGGCTCAGTTAAACACGCATTTCTTGAGTAGCTGTCATGTGCTGGGCGCTACGTAAAACAACTTGCTTTAATGTCTTGTTAACAGATGTGTTAGCTCATTTCATTCACATTACCACCTGCTGAGGCAAGACAGACTTTGTGCCAAGTATTGTTTTTGTCTGACAAGCCACATTTCTTATTCTGCAAATAATAGAAAACTCACAAAAACTGGCTCTATCCCAGTGAGCTCTCCACGTTTTTCTTCTAGAAGCAGAGATTGAGAGGAAAGCGCAGTTGGCATCAGTCTGACTGCTCCATACCATCCCAGACTCCGCTCTGCCCAGGTTTCTGCTCTGCCTTCCTTACTGGCGTGGTTCTTGTCTCCACGCTTATTGTTGCAGACTTACAACCTCTTCTCTAAATTCCACCCGGATATCCCTGGCAGGAATCAAACTCCATTTGACCCCTTGGCAACAACTCTTTATTGTTAGCCCTGAAAATAAAAATGTTACATTGACTTTGAATCCAGGCCATCAGTTGCATAAGACTGTCTTCCTTGCGAGGAGGATGTGAAAGAGGGAAAATTATTTTATTTCATTCTTTAGTTGAAAAGTCTGCTCTAGCTGGGGGTGAAAAGAATCAAGAGGATTATTTCTACATTCACTTTTCATTATACAGCTTTCTTAGATTTTTCTCTATACATCATCTCTATTCTTAACCAAGTTTGTTCTGCATTAGTTTCTAAGTCTCCTACTTGTGAGTAATGGGGTTTGGTGAGAACTTTTGGCAGTAACAGTCATTTTGGGGCTAGAAAGCCAGGAAACAACTTGAGGGCCCAGCAGCCTTGGAAGTGGTGGTTCAGGGATGGTACGGCCTTGCTGCCTGACAGAACTATGTGCCCCCACAGTATCGTCCACAATTCAGTCTTGTTTGACAGCCCTCCCAATAGACTATGTGTTTGTTCTTCCTCCCTGGCTTTGTTCATTCTTTGTGAATGTTCTAGAATGTTCTGACTGGCTCCCAGGCCCGCTTCATGTCCTGTGCATGGCAGGGGCTCTACCACAGGTGATTTAGGGCACGGAGCTTCATGAGTCCCATAGACTCACTCAACACCACCAAGCCAGGAGGGTCAGGACCAGGACGGAGACATTTTCTTGAGATTTTAAGTTTATATCTTATACTGACAACCTAGTTGATTTCATAGTTTGTGCCTAACTATTCTCAACCCATCCTTCTTGTTGTCTTACTACATCTGAGTGAAAAGAACCCTTCAGGCAGCATTTCAGATAGGAACCTGGACCAGGTAGGCTCCTGATCCCGAGAGAGCCTGGGACCATTGTAGTCACAAAGGTGGCAGCCATATGCAGATGGCATGCAGATGAGGCCCGTTCTTGTGCCCACAGGCCGCACAGGGCTAACCTGAGTATGGGTGGCATGCAAGTGTCAGAGGAGACGCACAGCCCTGCAAAGACAGCGGCTCATCACTCACATCCTGTTTCTGTAGATAAGGACGCCTATCCTGTCTGCTGTATTAATAAAAAAACCAAAACTTTTTATCCCCCAAATCATATAAGGAACGTTTTCCAAACCTTCATAATCTTACCACCTTAATAACTATTTTGATTATTTGGAGCTAATTCCAGGAATTTTTGCATGTGCAGGTATATTCTCTATGATTATAATCATGGTGCATTCCTTCATGTATTCTGTTTTCTGTTAAAATATTGTAAATGTTTCCTATGTTTTTATCAGGGTCAGCTTCCTGAAGGGCCATGCAGTCCCAGGCTCAGAGAGGGCCTAGTTTAATGCTCTGTTGTCAACATCTTGAAATTCTTAATAATTTTGAACAAGGTGACTGACATTTTCATTTGGCATTGGGCCCTGCAAATCATGTAGTTGACCTAGGTCCTCTTTTTATTTTGTTTTGATGACTATATTATTTCATAATGTACCCTATGCTCATACAATTGTATTGAATGCGGATAATGCTGCAAAAAATCTTTGTGGATATAGAGTTATGGTTTGTTAAATTAATGAGGATAAATTCTAGGCCCACAGTATGCACATTTTTGTCTCATATCACTGTATTCTGATATGACGTCTATATTTCTCCATACTCTTTATTAAAAAATATTATACATTCTACTTCTTTTAAGCTAATAAGAGGTGTAGTCAACTTTAGGGCTTTTGAAAAGAGGCTTACCCTTGCCTTTTTCCTTGCCCAGCCCTGGGAAAAAGGATGTGGGACAAAGGGTGTGTGACAGGAGATACCGTGTGCTTGCTTCTGAGAACAAGGGTGATAGTTACAGAACCCTGGCCTGAATCACTCTAGACATCCGTGTCTTCATCTAATGGGGAAATAATACCCACCTGAGGGACTACTATGAAGACTAAGAAAAGCTTTAGAGTCACCTACATAGTGCCTGGAACTCTGTAGCTGTGAAATAAATGTTCGTTTCCATTCCATTTTAAAATCAGTTTCCACCACTTATTTCCTCATGGACCCAAGAAACAGAAGGTCAGAGTTTCAAGCCCTGACCCCCACCATTTTTTAGCTTTTCCAAACTCACATAGATACCTACCACAAATACTGGTCCTGCCTCCTCTTATTGAGAGTATTCTTTGTAGATTGTACTTTGTTATACTTTCTGCTTTTGATTCCTTTCTGGAAACTCTGTATCTGTTTAAATGAAAAGGCTCCTTACTCATGACAGGTGTTTAATGTAAAAGTATACAGTTAGATATCTATATACAATTTACCCAGAGCAAGGCCAATGATAATAAAATGCAAAGTGAAAAAAGTATCAGAATGAGAAAGAAATCAATATGATGCATCTCTGGGCCAATCACATCACCAGTATTATAATTGAGCATTAAAGTTTGCTCTTAACTTCCCAAGAATATGTGCATATGTAACTGCTGTCACTCTCCAGAAACAGGGCTTCCTGAAGCAGACAGTCTTCCAATGAATTCTCGAATAAATCTGTCACCTGGGTGAGAATGCCACCTACCTTACTTATCACAGAGTCCGGTGCATAGGAAGTACTCAGTAAATATGCTGAATAAATGAACATTGGACTTTATGCTGCTGACTCTGAATATCATAGAAACAGCCATGATATAATAATTCTTGCTAATATTTATGGGAGGGTTGAGCCAGGTGCGGTGCAGAAAGCTTTATGTATATAGGCTCATTTATTCCATACAAACATTCCATAAGGTATTATTATCATACTCATTTTACATTTAAGGTAGCTGAGGCATTCTCAGGGGACGGTTGTTTATTTTCCTCAGTTCTTGTCCCTGCGGCAACAAAGAATTAAAGGACAGAGACAGAGTAGTGAAACAGAGTGAAAGTTTTATTTAAAGTTACAAACTTAAAGAGAGAGGAAGTGTGGGCATCCTCAAAGAGGAGGCACCCTGAAAGGTTGGGGGTTCCCCCTTTTAAGAATTTTTCAGGAATGTGACAAAGGGCTAGGGGCTGTAGACTTGATAGGTGGTCTCAAGATGTTTATCTTTGGTTCAAGACATTAAGTCTCTTCTCTTCTATTATCACCCCTCTAGGTAATTCTGCAAAAGTAACAAGAAATTTACTGATCTGGTTCCTCCCCAGGACAGGAGCTTCCTTCTGGGAATGTATCAATCAAGACCGCCTGCCCAGCCCCCAAGTTATTGTCTGTTTGCAAAAGAATATGTAAATCTTTTTTTTTTATTTTGGTATCGTTAGTCTACAATTACATGTGCAATATTATGGTTACTAGACTCACCACATCATCAAGTCCCCCCCACATACCCCATTACAGTCACTGTCCATCAGCGTAGTGAGATGTTATAGAATCACTACTTGTCTTCTCTGAGTTGTACAGCCCTCCCCGTGCCCCACCCCTACATTATGTCTGCTAAACATAATACCTCTTATTCCCCCTTCTCCCTCCCTTCCCATCCATCCTCACCAGTCCCTTTCCCTTTGGTAACTGTTAGTCCATTCTTGGGTTCTGTGAGTCTGCTGCTGTTTTGTTCCTTCAGTTTTTTTCTTTGTTCTTATACTCCACATATGAGTGAAATCATTTGATACTTGTCTTTTCCCGCTTGGCTTATTTCACTGAGCATAATACCCTCTAGCTCCATCCATGTTGTTGCAAATGGTAGGATTTGTTTTCTTCTTATGGCTGAATAATAATCCATTGTGTATATGTACTACATCTTCTTTATCCATTCATCTACTGATGGACACTTAGGTTGCTTCCATTTCTTGCCTATTGTAAATAGTGCTGCGATAAACATAGGGGTACATCTGTCTTTTTCAAACTGGGCTACTGCAGTCTTAGGGTAAATTCCTAGGAGTGAGATTCCTGGGTCAAATGGTATTTCTATTTTGAGTTTTTTGAGGAACCTCCATACTGCTTTCCACAATGGTTGAACTAATTTGCATTCCCACCAGCAGTGTAGGAGGGTTCCCTTTTCTCCACATCCTCGCCAACATTTGTTGTTGTTTGTGTTTCGGATGTTGGCCATCCTCACTGGTGTGAGGTGATATCTCATTGTGATTTTAATTTGCATTTCTCTGATGATTAGGGATGTGGAGCATCTTTTCATGTGCCTGTTGGCCATCTGAATTTATTCTTTGGAGAAGTATCTATTCATATCTTCGGCCCATTTTTTAATTGGATTATTTGCTTTTTGTTTGTTGAGGTGCATGAACTCTTTATATATTTTGAATGTCAACCCCTTATTGGATATGTCATTTATGAATATATTCTCCCATACTGTAGGATGTCTTTTTGTTCTACTGATGGTGTCCTTTGCTGTACAGAAGCCTTTTAGTTTTATATAGTCCCACTTGTTCATTTTTGCTTTTGTTTCCCTTGCCCGGGGAGATATGTTCATGAAGAAGTCGCTCATGTTTATGTCCAAGAGATTTCTGCCTATGTTTTTTTCTAAGAGTTTTATGGTTTCATGACTTACATTCAGGTCTTTGATCCATTTGAGTTTACTTTTGTGTATGGGGTTAGACAGTAATCCAGTTTCATTCTCTTACATGTAGCTGTCCAGTTTTTCCAACACCAGCTGTTGAAGAGGCTGTCATTTCCCCATTGTATATCCATGGCTCCTTTATCATATATTAATTGACCATATGTGTTTGGGTTAATGTCTGGACTCTCTATTCTGTTCCACTGGTCTGTGGGTCTGTTCTTGTGCCAGTACCAAGTTGTCTTGATTACTGTGGCTTTGTAGTAGAGCTTGAAGTCAGGGAGTGTAATTCCCCCCAGCTTTATTCTTCCTTCTCAGGATTGCTTTGGCTATTCAGGGTCTTTTGTGGTTCCATATGAATTTTGGAACTATTTGTTCCAGTTCATTGAAGAATGCTGTTGGTATTTTGATAGGGATTGCATTGAGAATATGTGAATCTTATTTCCTAACTTCCTGGCTTTTGAAGTGGAACTGTAGTTTTAAGATGGAATCTTCCCTGTTCTTACTATGCTGTTTTTCTCTGGGCTTGTTTGGGAAATTGATCATGGTGCTTATCTCCTGCCCAGGTTGCAAATTACTTGATTAGGGCCTGGAGGAGGGAAAAAAGCAGCATATAGGTTAAGTTAGAGAATAAGTTGGGCCTTTTAGCAGGCTAAAGTGAATCTTACAATGGCATGATCTAATTGACCCAGTGAAGACATGGGCTGTGCTGGGATAGTTTTCATTATCTGGGGAATATTTGGACATTCCAAATTACTGTGGCCTTTGGAGCTTCAACTGATTAATTTATTAATTCTGTGAGCCTTTTCTGGCTCTCTAGTTTTATCTGGTTAACTCTTTGAGTCCCTTTTAGCAGGCTTTACTGGCCTTATTCTCTCTCCACCTCACTCATACCTATTTTTCTGCCTAACAGCATGAAGACAAGTTGTGTTTCCAGGGCCCACAGGGGTAGCGGGAAGCCAGAGCTTGAACATAGTTGGTGCGATGTCTTAGCCATTGTGCCACATCGCCCTGCATCATCATGGTGCAGCCATCCTCATAAAGTCCTGTAGGACTTTCTCATACCTTGTAAATCCCAAGGAACACCTGGAATGCTCATCTAAAAAAGAATGTGGCTATTCTTACTCCCTGCTGGTGGGAAAGTCAATGGATGAAGTCTTTCTTGAGAACAATTCAGGAACTTTCATCTAAAAGGCTTTAAACATGTCCATCTTGTTTGATCCAGTATTAGCTTTAAAGAATATAGTATAAGGGAATTATCCTAAATTGATACAATGATTATAGCTGCAATCAGATGTATATTAAATATCCAATAGTTGGAAAATTAACTCAAAGCACATTATAATACAACTGAGATGGAAAAATATGCATCCATTAAAAATTGTATTTTAAAAGGACACAAATACATAGAAAAATGTTCAAAGGATTTTGTTATGTGCAAGAAAATGCAGCCTTAAACAATAAGTATATTGTGGCCCTAATTTTGCAAAGGATACACTAATGGTGGAATTTTAAACCAAGACAAGCATTTTAAATGGGTAGAGTCATTAAACAGTATATATTAAAAATGTAAGTCCTATGATTCAGCAATTCCACTCCATATTACCTACCTGAGGAGTATAGTCACATAGACAGAAAAGCAAGTGCAGTTTTTTTTTTTTACAATTTATTTTGGTATCATTAACCTACAATTACATTTGCAATATTATGGTGATTAAACTACCCCCTTCATCAGGTCCCCCCACCAACCCCATTACAGTCACTGTCCATCAGCATAGTGAGATGAGAATCACTACTTGTCTTCTCTGAGTTGTACAGCCCTCCCCATCCCCCCCCTACCTTACGTCTGCTAATCATAATGCCCCTTTTACCCTCTTATCCCTCCCTTCCCACCCTTCTTCCCCAGTCCCTTTCCCTTTGGTAACTATTAGTCCGTTCTTGGGTTCTGTGAGTCTGCTGCTGTTTTATTCCTTCAGTTTTTTTTTCTGTAGTTTTTTTTCTTCAGTTTTTTAAAAATGCAAGTTGAAAATCACCTTAAAACCTATTAAGAAAGAATCGAATACACTGATGTGTTCCAACTATGGAATACTATACAACAGTTAGAAAGAAGGGGGTCAAAATATAAGTATGTTTGCTGATAGATTGTGAGTGAAAAAACAAATTGCAGAAAGGAAAGTACAATTTATATTGCTTTGAAGATTCTCTATAATATGTTTCTATGTTTGTGTGAGTATGCAATATGGAAAAAAATCTAGATTTACTCTAGAAAGAGACATGCTGTGTGATATTGGTTACATATGCTGAGACGAGAAATAAGGGATGTGCTGGTTATAAAGGAAAATTTGTTTTAGCTGTAGAGTTTGAATCATTTATGAATGCAATTATATGTTAGCTTGCACAGTTAAAAATTAAATAACATTTTGAGTATTAAAGAAAAAAGAAAGAAAAATAAAAATTTAAGAGTGGCTATCTTGTATTTGATTTTTTTCATTATTATTGACTTTATCCTCATTAAATTAAGAATTGTAGCTCTGATTCAAAACCTGAAAATTCTATACTTTATAACCCTTACATCTGATAAATGTCCAGTCAATAATTTTTGATTGAACTCCTTCTCTGGCTAAAATGTACCTCCCAACACTACTTAATTTTCTTTGTGACATTGATTTGACCTTTGGCATATATGCTTATTTGTGTGTATTTGGTCTCTCCCACTATAATGTAAGTTCCACAGGGTGGAGAGCCTTTGTTTGGCTTCCTGCTCTGTACTGCAGCCCATGGACAAGGGCCTTACAGACAGAGGACCTACTATAAGTAAGTAAATGGTCACTGATACACACATATGGCTAGGACATAATCTGGACTGATTTACACCCACTAAAATACCAACAGTGTTTTTCTGATTGTTAGGATCATAGTTGATTTTTATAGATTTAAAATGAATTAGTTTTCAAGTTTTATAAGACAATTCCTAGTTGTATAGATTCTGTTGTGTTTTGTGGCCTCAGGGAGGCTTGAGTTATTGACAATAGTATTAACCTTTCCAGTGAGTTGATAGTTGATAATCCTGTAAACTAGTAAGCACTTTTCTTTAAGTGGCCAAGGTGGCTTCAAGCATCACCTTAAGAATTTATTGTAATTTTGCCTATGCTGCATGATGTGGCAACATTGGTTATGCTGTGATTAAGATGCAAGAAGTTAGCTATTCTTCCCTGTAATGTTGTTACATTGTGATGCAGGGACAAAAAGAACATGATTTTTGCTTTGTCCAGAACGCTACTTACGAGGAAGCTGTATAGGGATGGTCTTTGTTGATACATCTCTGCAACTATGCCTCAGAAGACCCAGTTATTCTGGAACATTATAGTGCTCAAAAACTGCAGGGAATGTTAAATCAGAGCCAAACTCTAGGAACTGACTTCTTAGAAACTAGTTCAGGGAACCAATGGGAAGCCTGTAACTGTAGGAGAGGAAAACACTCTTTTTCCTCTACCCTCCCAGGTCCTGCAGCTGGGACTCTGGAAACTAAACTGACAAAAGACAGAGTAACAAGAGAAAAGTGCACAAATTTTAATAATGTGTGCCATGTGCATACACATGGAGAGACTAGATGTGTACTAACTCAAAGGGGTGGTTAGAACTTGGGGCTTGTGCAGGAGTTTAACAAAGAACAGTAAGTTTGTAGAGATGTGAGAAGACAAAGGATATGGGATTTAGGCTTTCAAAAGTGGCAAACTGTGGGAAGGTAAATGTAAGGGGAAATTAATAGCAGATGGGGGTGGTTTTAGGAAGGTTTGCTCTGATGAGAGTCCAGAGCCCTCTCTGGTAAGAGGAGGATAAAGAGCTTTCTGTGTTGGCTGCTTCTCCATTGTCTTCAGTTCAAAACAATCTTTATGCTGAAGGGTCATAAGTAACAGCAGCATGTTCTGGTCCCCCACGTAACACAGGGAGGTGTGAGAACAAATTGGCCTGAGGAAGAAGTGGGCTGTGCCCCACCCCCCCTCTGTTCAGCTAACATTGGTCACACACCTCCTCCTACGCCTCCACCCTGGGCTAGAAGCTGTGGGAGATTTGAGAGAAATCTATAGCATGGCTGGCGCCCTTGCTGGCCGGCTCAGTTGCACCTGTGGAGCCAGAGTGCTTACGAGATCACACCTGTGTTCATTGTTACTCATGCTGTTTACATGTTCACACCCGAGGGTGTGTGTGTCCTTAGAACACATCACGGGATGTTTTATTGCTGTTGTTAGAAATGTCTTGAGGTTATTTAGGTAGTTTTTAATATTTCCATTTCACAGATGAAGAAACTGGAGGTCAAAAAGCACAGCTGACTTGCCTAGACACTCACTGGTTTATCAGGACCAAATCCACGTCTGTCCTACTTAACTGCCAAAAGCAGCTGTGGAGATTGAGAAAGACTGCATCAAGCACACGCAGGTGAGTCAACAGAACACGTGAAAAAGATGGCAAAGCTAAGAGTCCAGAATTATGAGTAGATACTGAGATTGAGCTGACATCTCTCAGTGCCATTTCTGAGTTGATAAAATGTCACTCCTTCAATTTGCGAGAGAGGGTCAAGAAGGTCACGGGTGGTCTTCAGGCCTCACAGGAAGAAAGGTTAGGCCATATGACATGGCTGGAAAGGACGGGTGGGCCAGGGCGGGAACAATGGCTGGGAGTCACCCAGGAGAAGAAGCCATTGGGTTGGTGATGCCAGCTTGTTAAAAGCCCTGGACAAGTGGCAAAGACTTATCCGCTGGCTCAGCCTTCAAGATTCTGGGCAAGTGTGGAGCTAGATAATGCTTTGTCACACCATTTTCTAGCAGCAGCTTAAGGGGAGGTGAAGATGTGTACATCAACAATCAGTCTTTGACCAGAACATAGAAGATCCGTGATTCACTGATCAGAAACCTTTGGCTTCTTGACATTTTTAGGGCAAAGACTAAATGTTTTTACAGTAAGCTTGAATACCATATATGGTACCATACATTTAACTGAAGTCACATGGTTTATTGAGTGTGCTTGTGGATCTGGACAGCAGCAGGGGGTCAAGGGCTGCTGCTATACATGAAACCACCTTCAGAGTGCATGTAAAGCCACATATAAACACATGCAAATTATTGTAACGGTAAAAAACACGTCATGTGCAATGCTTGTGAACATATTGACGCTCTACACTCTACATCACTAAGCTATTTCTACAAAACCAGAGTTTCACTTTTTTTTTTTTTTTTAGGAGAGCAAGTGAGAGGCTTTTATTTAGAGATAAAATGAGAGGACAGAGCTCCTGGCTTACACCAGGAAGGGACAAGAGAGCTCGGGGTGGTATGTTGTCTAGGGATTTTATGGGCAGTTGCGAGACAAAGGCCTAGGGATGCACACCTGCTAAGTGGTCCCAAAATGTTCATCTTTGAAGAGACATTATGTTTCTTATTAGTCTTCTAGGTTATTTACAAGAAATTTACTGCTCCGATTTCCTCCCACAATAGCAGCTTCCTGGTCTGGCAGCGTATCACTCAAGGCTGCCTGCTTTGCTCCCAAGGTGGGCTGAGTTATTGTCTGTTTGTTAAAGAGGATGTTAAGAAACTTACTTTTTAACTAACTGGGTTTCAAAATGCAATCTTATTTTCAAGATGGAATCCTTCCTTTTTTTACTACGTCCTTTTGGGCTTGCTTGTTACATTGCCCAGGTTGCAAATCAGTTGATTAGGGCTGGAGGAAGAAAAGCAGCACCTGGATAAAGTCAGAAAAATAAGCTAGGCCCCCCAGCGCCAAAGCAAATCCCACAATGGATTATTTTACTTTGTTTTTTCCGGAGGCCCTCACCCTGCTCTGTCTAAGCCCACAGTCCCCCCTATACAGATGGAGACCCTAGCTGCTGCTAGGGAAAGGGGGCGAGGACCGCTCTGGCTGCTTCCTGCTGAGAGGGGGCACAGTAAAGGGTGCAGTTAGGTCCCCATCCCTGGTCAGTCCGGAGGGCCTCAGAAGATGGGCACTTCCACCTTGGGTTCCATTTCCATCACCATTTGCAGTTTTATAGCTTCAAAATGATTTAGAAACCCAGCTCCATATCGTAGTAGTCCGTGGGCCTTCTGGGCCTGACATAGCTTGGACTTGCTTTCAGAGGTCCTGGAGTGAATCAGAGACATTTCGTGAATAATTTGGAATGTACATACAACAGTCTAATCATAGCACAGGTCCCACCCTGTGCTGCTGTTAAGATGTCTAGTGCCATTCTATTTTGTACAACTGCTTTGTGCATTAGTTTAACTTCAGTATTTAGGAGAGCTATTCCTTGGCTAGTATCATTTAAGGCCTTTTGAGTAAAACTGTATAAGGATTTGATATCCCAAATTACATTTTCTAAACCAAGAGATGATATAAAAATGGAAGCTAGGTGATCATACCAATGAAAAACACTCCTAGTCCGTCGATGTTGGAGGCTTGGGAAGTTTGCAGGGTGTGGGATGCTCTTAGCCCAACATCCTTGCAATCAAGGAAATCCCAGAGTGCACTTTGCTGTCCACCCTGGAGGGAGCGACGCCAGAGATTAGTCCTACACAGCCAGTGAGTGCCATTTGGGGCTGGCCAATGGATACCAGGGCGGGTGTCCAATCTGTGGCAAGCCAGTCTGTAGCCTGTAAAGTTATTATGTGTGAACAGTGGTCTTTGGGAGACCAGCCTAAATATTGGGTGAAGCTTGGGCAGTGGTTATTAGAATGGGTTCTTTGCTCCCAGCAGAGGGGAGCCTTTTGATTTAAGTGTCCTGCCATTGGAGTAACCTAAATGTACTCATCCGGATTTGAAAAAAACACTACTTTCATATCTGTGATTATTTGCATGGAGGCATTTTGTAGTTGAGGCATTTTGCAGTTGAGGTAGAGCTATAATGGTAGTTAAATTTTTTTTGTACCATCATAGAAGGGGAATTTATGCCCTTTAACTTATTGAGACTTTAGGCATGAGAAACTGCTTTGATAAAACAATTAGAAAACCCTTTGCAATCTTTCAACATTAAGAGCAGACTGATAGTTTAAGAAAACTTTGCCCTTTGAACAAACAGAAAACAAAATTCTAATTTTGCTGTGTACTTTATATCAAGACTCATTTGCTTTAATTTCACATAGCATGACCATATCAATTCTCCCACAAGCTTTCTACACCTTTCTTTTTTTACATTCAGAGTTCTCCCTCTTTAAATAACCAGCTGTACTTGAGAACAAAGTTACCTTCTTTTACCCTTAATAAAATGCATTTCCATTCCCTATACCTTCTCTTATCAAAACACACATCTTTTCTAGCAGAGATGTTTTTCTTATTGTTTTGAGTAGTTTCAGTTAGAACTTAAAACCATTAGAAACTTTAGTTTTCAGTGAACACTAAGAAGTAAGTTATTGTAAACTGTTATACTAGCATTCTTCAGATTGACAAATTTATGAACACATTTTATAATTTCTGTAAACATGTGCTTTACAGCACAGTTTCTCAAAAAGCACAAAATGTCTACTTAGCAAAACATCTAGGTTTTAGGTTACCATAAAGATTTTCAAGCCGTACGTAGGTATACACTCTCTAACACACAATTATCAAGAAGTTTAGTTACTACACTTATTTAGTTCATTCATTCTTAACAACCATGCTAGATTACTTACAAAACCTTTACTAAACATGACAAAGTCAAGCCTCTCCTTAAGCATTTTTTCTTTTGAAAGACTTAAGCCAGGCTGTATTGCAAAAGATAAATTTCTTTTGTCTCAGGGAGCCTAGTTTAAAAACCTCCCAATTTTTGAGACCAGTGATGAACCCAGTAAGTAGAGTAATTTCTAATAAAAGGATTTAGAAATCCAGTTTTATATTGTAGTAGTCCACAGGACTTTTGACCACTTTCCTTCCTTGTGGCAAAATAAATTTAGCTGCATAACCTTATTATATTGTATGCTTCTCTCAGGGACCAAGCCTCTTTAATCAGAGAGTTTGTATTGAGTCCAGGGTTGTGTGCAGGAGATAAGACACTTCTTTTTTAGGGTTTGGGGATTAAATTGCTCCCAATTCTTCAGAATGCATGCCAGAGGCGTGTCTGGCTTTAAACTTGAAGAGGATGCTCCCATCTCTGAAGTTATCCCGGATGAACCCCCCAAAATTATGCTGGGGCTCTTGTTTGTGGGGTTGAAGAATGAACTTCACAAACACTCCAGGTAGGAGAGCAAGTGAGAGGCTTTTATTTGGAGATAAAGTGAGAGAACAGAGCTCCTGGCTCACGCCAGGTGGGGACAAGAGAGTCCACCAGAGTTTCACTTTTATGCAATGTGAGTAGGTGGGCAGAATGGTATAACCTTTCTGAAAACAATATATATCAACCTAGAAGTCCAACAGTAGGGACTTGGTTGAATTAATTATGGTATAACTGTAAGAAGGACTATCATGCCAGTATTACAAAATATGTTCTCAGTAAATGAAAGAGGGAAATATTCTCAGTGTAATGTTAAGTGGGAAAACTGGGTACAAAACTGGTATAGATGACATATACCTCAAAAGATGAAGAACACTTATTTCAGATGGTAGTATTATGGGTTATATTTCTTGTATTTTCTAAAATAGACATTGCCTAATTAGCATAAAACAAAAACTGTCATTTAAGAAAAATAACTGGATTTTGCCATTTAGTTGCAAAAATATCACCAAAATAAGTGACAGCACAAGACCACGGGACGGACCCCATATGTAACTGACTGCTCTTGTGTGGATGTATAGATGGTAGGCTGAACCCATGACCACCTTCCTGTCTGCACACAGAGCCATTGGGAAGCAGGGAGCAGTTTGAAGAGCCACTTTTGATGAATAAAGAATATATCTACGAGATAGCAAAGAAGCAGTTGGAGTCATCTAGGCCTGGGGTAAAGAAAGCCTGCCTCTGGGTGGTGGCAATACCTGCACAGAAGGAGAGAGTCAGGTAGAGGACGTGAAGTGGGGGGGCTTAGGGGTAGGGATGGTGTAGCGGAGGCTACACTGCAGGGCCATCCACACTGAGGCATCCGGCCCAGAGAGCAGAGATCCCTATCATCCTGCCTGCAGCAGCGTCTTTGTCCCCCAAGCACGTCTTCTTGCTCCCAGAGCTGGATGTGACTCAGTACGGTGTGTTGTGCAGAAGGATCCCAAACCCAGCCACAGGAATTTCTCACTACAGGTTTTCCCTTGAGAAGGGTATCAGAGGCAGAATTCCACTGCACACCCAACAGCACGACTTCCTAAAATTTCACTCTCTAAATCTCTTTCCCAGAACTCGCAGTCATCATAGACACACTTGTCCTCCCTCTCCCTCACCGGTCCTGCCCCTCCCGCCCCTTTCCGTGAGAAGACTGCCCCCCCTGCCCAGGATCCCCTCTCCAGGAGACCCTTCTAGCTAGGCCATCCCTCTCACACAGTGTGATCTGCTCTCCTCCATGTCTCTGCTCCTTGCATTCTGCCACCCCTGCACTGAGCAAAACACAGTGATTTTCTTTAGCACCCACTTTCCTAGGAAGATGGGGGAGTGCGGCATCACCGATACTTGTTTACGACTTTGCTCCTCTGGGGCTTTACTAGCTCACAGTTATAAACAGATGACCATGTGGCTGAACAGGAAACCGGAGATTCACCTGCCAGTCCCCTGTGCCTAGCTGAGTGCCAGAGATCACTAGGTGAGCCCTCAGTGAACTAGATGATGACCCCAATAGCCCTACGAGAGGCAAAGTAGCTTCTGAATGGGCCAGGCTTACCGACCGGGGCCAGACTGCTGGTGGTTCGCACAGCACTATGGTGAAGTCAGATGAAAGGGCTTCTCGAGACACTTTTTCTCCCTGGTAGAAACTTGTCAGGTAGTGATTTTGTTAGAACAAGGCATTTCTGTCCTTTCTCATAGGAAATTACATATATCTGGATCTGTGAGTCTAGGATGTGAAAGAAATGCCATTAGGTTTGGAGTCTGGAGTGGCAGCCCTGCGTAGGGCCACACTGCAGAGGGCAGGTGGTTGAGCTGTGGAAGTGAAGGCTGCCCTCTGCGGCCTGCTGTGGCCTTCCTCAGGAGAGGCCAAGCTAGCCTTTTCAGGCCTGGAGTTTGCTGGAGCTGGGTTAGGTGCTTTACTGGAGGAAATGCAACCAGGGGCTTCAAAGCTCCAGCAATTCTAGATAAGCACCAATTCTAGATAAGACTTCTGTTAATGAAGTAGACAGTTCTACTGGGAGCCTATAATGAGGCCTATGGTGCACCCAAGGCAGGTAGGGGACATGTTTACAAAAGCAGACTCTTTTGGTATTTCACATCCCCCCTTTGTGGGAAGGGAGAAGAGAGAATTGTATTTGATGTACTGTAACAATATCCTTGTCATTACATTGACAGTAACGGTGAAAACTTAGAACATTTTACAGTTATATAACATTTCACAGTTTACCAAGCATATTGAGTGAGTGCTTTTTTTTTTTAACTGTTGGAACTTCACACCCAAATCCAAATAAAATACATAAAGCACTTCGTGAGCTCTAACCTGCCATGCAAACATAACATGCTATTGTATCTTATCAACGAGTGTGTGGCCGATGTGTTTGTATTTAATTTGCGTTCCAGACTGGACATTGCCTGCTCACAGCTCTTCCTTCTCGATGAAGTAAATGAGACTTATGAGTGACTCATCTCAGGTCACACTGCTAACATTTAATAAGGCCAGTCTTTTGCCACCATGCCTACCTCCTAAAATTAATCTTGCGATTTGAAGAGGATTGAAAATGCGCTCACTGTTCTTTGGCACCACCACCTTGAGCCGCTCTGCCGCACTTGCGGGGTTATTGAAACCTCAGGTGGACGGTCGTCCTATGTCTTTAAAAAGAAAAAAAAAGGCCGGTGGGTGGTGGAGGGGGCGGGGCCGGGGGCGCGGCTGACTGCGGCACCGCCTGCCGTCCGCCTGGCCCCGGGGCGGCTGCGGTGGCGGTCGCGCTGCAACCGGCCGGTGTGACCCAAAGGAAAACAAAGGCGCGGAGACGCGATGCCGACAGCCAGCAGTGAGTATCTGCGGATGCACCCCGGTAACAACGAGACGGGAAAATGAAGCAGCTCGTGGAAGAGAGCGGCCCGCAGTGGGGTGGGGGTGGGGGGGTCATTCAGTCTTCCGAGCCGGGCCGGAACCGGGTCGGGCAGCCACTGCAGTCATTTGCGGAGATGCGTGACCACTTTCCTACGGTCCCCGCCCGCCTGAGAGGTAGACAATCTTCTCTAAAGTGTTGTGCAGCTGCGAGTAATGGGTGCTTTTTAAAATGTACGGTTTGGGCCGGCAGCTTGCGAGTGTGTGGGTGAGGCGCCAGCTGCAGCGTTACTAGAGAGATCGCTGCGGGGGAGCCGCTCAGGCTTTGTCAGCTTAATCTCCGCCCTGGGCTGCAGTGTTTGGCCCCAAAACGGGCCCATTGCTGTAAGGCAGTGTGGGGGTCAAGAGTCCTGTTGAATAATAAAGTGGGATTCTCACAGTCGCTTACAGTTGAATTTATAGTAATTGTCCTCATTTTAAACAGCATGCCCTTGAATGATTCCACGTATTATTATAGTTACATAATAATGTTTGAAAAATCCTGCTTTTTAGTTAAGAACATCTTATGTAGCTATTCAATTTTATTTTAAGAAGCGATCATTACATTCTTAGAAAGAGGATCCCAGTTTTAACAACAAAAATCTGAGCATTTTTCTCCAGACAAGGCTAATACCTCAGAGAAGATGCTGGGTTTGTTTCTAATATATAAATGGTGTTGGCTTAATTTTGTCCTCTCTGTGGGATGAAAGCTTCTTCCATTTAAGTAAAAGGTGAAATGCAGGTTGATTCCTTGTGCTTCCCAAAGCACAAGCTGCCCTAAAGTTCTCTACGAGAGGAGCTCTGTATTTCACCACCAGTGCAGATAAAGTAACTGACAATCCCATTTTCTTTGTCACGTGAAAAGTAAGTCTCCCATATTGTTTTTTTTTTTTTAACTGCTCGTTGATAACCAGATACAGACCAGGTTAATACGCATGGTGATTATGTCCCGATGATTTACCGATGACCAAGCAGCTTTCTTATTCTTTGGCTTTGGACAAGTAACGCTCTTTTCCAGTTCCTTTTCCTCTTTCCTCCTTGCTGTCCCCTTCATCCTTTACTTTCTCTGGCTTTTTGGCTGGCCAATTTTCTCCTACTTTTCTCTTGATCGAGGCTTCAGTCTCCCTTTCAAACAAGCTAGATTTTCTGTATTCCCCGTATTTTCCTTGTACCTTGCTTGGTTGGTAAACTCTTTCCCATGATTGATACAGTGTTTTCTATTCCTCAAATAATCGGAAGAAAAGGCTGATCACAGGTTTGTAAGGCCAAGGTGAGCTTACACCAGAAGCACCTCTTGCATTGTTGGGTTATGCTGAATTTTCTCTCAGAAGCCACAGGTTCAAACCATGGCCCTGGCATGCCCTGGCTCTGTAGTTAAAACTCCCTTAACTTCTGTGTTTGGCGGTTTCTTTTCATGTTAGATGCCGGCAGCTGTTGTTCACAAGCTGTCACAGGGTTGAAACAAGGAACTGCATGGGAAGCCACTAGCACAGCACTGGGCACCATGTACCCATTTTGCAGGTCTTCTGTCTTTTTCCCATTCAGCCCACCCATCTACCTATCCACCCACCCACACAGAAGCCTGCTAATGTGCTTTCTCAGATCCTTTCCCTAAAGTCATGCATTTTGGAATGATCTTTTGACCAAGTGCATCTTTATCAGCTCTGATTAAGTACCAAAAATATGTTCAGTACTTGCTAAGGATCACTTACCTATAGTGCTGACCTTTGCATGTTGCCACAGGAGTGTTCTATTGGAGAAGGGAAGGTCAACTCCCTTTGTAGTAGAGCTCCTATGAAATCCTTGATGCTGGCCGGAGTGATGGGAATAGTGACTGTCCTGCTATCGAGTCCAAGTGAGAATGGCTAAATGCCATTGATGCAAAGGGTGCCAGATTGGAAATCAGGACAGTTCCTCTTGCTATGCTCATCTTGGACAACCTAGGTGGCAATTTGTTCTTTGTGTTGCCAATCCTGTTACTATTTTAATTTCTACTTTTTGTGCCTTTCTCCTTGCCACCTTTCCTTAAATGCTGCATTTAGCACATTGTACCAGATTTCCAAGTCTAGAATGGAGCCGTTGTGCCAGTACCTAAGGGGGAACATAATGAAATTGGAAGAAGCGCTGGATGGGAATCACAGGTTATGGTCCTAGCTCGACCATGGTTTCTCTTTGTGCTAAGTGGAAAGTCATTTAACCTCATCTCTAAGATCAGAGGTACAAAGTAGATGATCTTTACATTTCCTTTAAGTCCGGGGTACTTAATATAGCTGCCTTTGTGGTATACACAGTTTATAACAATTATTTGATCAAGTAATGTGATTCCTGTCCTATGTGTTGTTTCTCTTCCTTCTGACAATAGCCTTATGGAACAGGCAACCCCATTTTGGAGGTTATAAAATGTAAGCTTAGGAGACAGTACAGCCCCAACTATTTCCTATCTGTAAATTGATGGGGTTGACCAGATGTTTCTAAGTTAGCTTTTCTTGCTGAACAGCAGTGAGTCTTCAGATTGCAATCGCTGCACTCTGGTCCCTACACCGTGGTCCCCGTCTTGTGCCACTTAGACTTCATGGTGATATGAAGCTCAAGATTTTTCCTGTTTCTCAGTTTTGTAAGGAGAAATCTGAGGTCCACTTACAGCAGCACTACATCCAGACAAACATTTGTTTTAACTATTCTGCCCTGGGCTAGATGATGAGTCTGTCCTCTAGTCCGGAAAGTATGGTCCACATACCCTTCTCACATGTTCTGAAACTACAACATTTTAAAATAAGTCAAAGCCACCTGAATTTTGTCATGGGTGATCCTTTAAACTTCACAAATCCCTTATTTCATTAAAGTACTAAGTGCTAGAGAGGATTATGTATTTGAAATATTGAGGTAGCTGGAATTTGTGTACTATTTTACATGGTAGTGGAGGTTTAACCTTTCTCCTTGTTTTTAATACAATGATAAATTTAACCATTAAAAAAGGTCCCAATAGGGTTTCCAGATAATTACAGGAAATATTGCATAAGATAAACATATACTAAAAAAATTATTTGTTATTTATTGGAAGTTCAAACTTAACCTGACTTTTTTTTTTAGTTGTTAAATATGACAAACCTATATTAATAGACCCTTAGTTGGTAAATTAAATAATAGTTACTTTGAGTGTAGAGATGTTAGTTAGTTAGGTTTTTAAGCTTATAATATAAATTGCTTCCAATCCTTATCAGTTTTCTGTGATATGCCAAACACCTCACTAGTGTCATTTATTAATACTTTTGTTTATCAAATGTTTAAGCTAAGTGACTATCCTGAGAAAATTCAGGTCCTGAAGAACATTATGTCCAACTCACCTTCATATTCCCAGAGGCCCTGCTAATGAATGAAAAAAAATACCCAAGATTGTAAATATATTTATGTGAAAGCAGATAAACTTGGCTTTGAAAATGGGCTCTATATCATGTAGTTCTGACACTTCACCTCTTAGAGCCTCAATTTATTCCTTTCTATGTTGGACTGATTAAAGGTTAATAATCCCCACCTCAGAGTTCAGATGATAGGAAAATAAAGCCTCTGGCATGGCTTTACCTGGCCGATCCCCAAAGAAAAGTTTGTTTTTAAATGAATGAATGAATATTATTTTTCCCTTCAAAATGCCAGATAATAATAATATTAGTCAGATACTATCAAATGAGGTAGATTTTAATCATATGTTATTTTTAATATATAATTTTTTAAAAGCTTTATTGAGATATAATTCATATACTATCCAGTGTACCCATATGGTTTATTATTGTTATGCAAAATTTTGCCTTGAAGGTGAATCGAGCTTTTATAGGTAACCTGAGACTTTGAGGAGCTTGCGTTCTAGTGCTAGCCCCCCAAATCCCTGCCTCAGCAATTAGCTCTATTGACTTAAAGGACTTACAGGACTTATAGGACAAATTAATATGACTTTTCCATTTTGCAAAGATGCCACTTTTAAAGTCTCTGCTGACTCATGTTTTGTTCTGACATTAAGGAGACAAGGCGATTATTCTGAGGGTAATTCCAGCAGAGGCTTTCTGGGGCCCTAAGTTGGTCTGTCTATGGCTCCTTGTGTTTGTAATGTTAGGGACTTACAAGGGTAAATTTTTGCCACATCATAGGTGATTTCACTGTCTGAATTTATTTGGTCATGCATGATAAAAAGCAATGTGGATTTCTAATTCCCATCTTTGGAAGGGTGTGCATCGCATTCTCAGGAGATTGCAAAAGGTAGTCTGGCTCTATTCTTTTCTATAAATGGGTTAAAGACTGTTTCGGTGGACACTGCTGCTATTGCGATAGGTAAGGCTGCAGAGGGTGTGCCTGTGAATGCTGACTCCCTGAGAAAGCGAAAAGGGGTAGAGGTCACCCGAGATGCCCTTGCTTCCCCCAGGACACGGCCCCTTCCTCCCCACCAGGGAGCAGGGGGTCTTACCAGTGCTAAGTCCATGCAGAAAGGATGTGGTTCAGAAGTGTGATAGATAAAGAGAAGGGACGTCATATCAAAGAAGAAAAAGAGCGAGGGGTTGCTCCTGATTATATTTTTATTTCATTCAAGCAGGAAAGACGTTTCTTTTCATTCCCTTGAGTGACAGCCTGGTATCCATGTTCTGGTTCCTGGGCAGTTTGTCCTTCTTCTTTCTGGTGAAGTCTGCTTTCTTCCCACTTTGTCATCCCACACTCCTCTCTGTTTGCCTCTACCAAAGGGCTGCTTTTGGTTGAGGGAGCCTCACGACTTACTTATACAATGGTCATGATTTAGACCCCAAGTCTCTGGGCTCAGTGTAACTCAAAGAAATCCTCACCTTAAGTGAGGAAGCAGACTGGCAGGTTTCTTTCCTACTCCTTAAATGAGATCACACATTGTGCCAAATCCGACTACTATTGGGAAAGCTCAGATTGCCAAAATAGGGTATTTTTGCTTGGCAGGCAAAGAGGTCACTGAATGGACACACTGTGTTTCTATTACTGTGGGCAACACCTTCAGGTTGCAAAGCCAAATGAACCGATTCCACAGTGGGTAAGGGTGGATGTCCCAGTCCCATCCCCTAAGAGCAATTATAGAGCTTCGGCTGTTTGGACCCTTGATGTGTGAGAGGAGGATGTGAATCAGCAGGCAGAGAATATCATTAATACATGTCATGTTATGTCCTGTGTTAAAGAATATTGTATTAGAAAAACGAGTGGCATCTGATATTGGCAACAGTTGTGCGCAGTTTATTAAGGACCTTTAGACATAGGTCCAGTTGTCTTTACGATGAATCTGCATGTGGATAGGGCAAGCTAGCCCTGTTTTACAGATGAGGAAAGTTGGGGCCCAGGAGATGAAGTGATTCCAAAGTTGTGGTCACTGTGCCGCCACTCTCCCCAACATGCTGGTGGGAGCAGCTTTCTTTCCCACTGGGGATGGTGCGAGGAGAGAAGAAAGTAATAACTCAAGGGCCTGCATCATGTCAGGCTTTCAACAGAAGGAGAAGACGTAAGAGATGGGAGTCAAAGGACTTGTGTCTCAGTCCCGGGAAGGTGTGTTCCTTGACTTTTCTGGACACTAGTTTCCCTATCTGAAAATGGAATTAACGACGCCCTACCAAGTCACGATGAAACTAAATTCAGATGCTGTCTATGAAATCACTTTAACAAGTTAAAAATACCATTCTCTACATGAGAATCTTACTCTACTGCATTATAATTTTACTATCCACAACATTTCAACTGTATATAAAATCTGAAATATACTAATTTTCTTGGCCATGTTAATGAACCACGTAAACACAAAATGATCATGGAAGCAATAAAAAGTATCAGATTTGTTATATCATGATGAATTTGATTGCCTTATTGAGGAACTGCTTTAAATTTATCAGTTACTTTGAATGTTCACATTTCTTAATTTTTTTAATTGAATTAGATTGCTGTTCAATCATATCAGATGCCATATAAAAGGTTGCTAGCTTTTATCTTCCATGCAATGTCATTGTTAAGGATTTATGAAAGTAAATGTGTGATATATTGAAGCACTCAAAAATGGATACATTGTCAGATGAAGGTTTATAAATGAGAAGCATTAAACAGTATAAAAATCCTATATATTGTGTTAATCATACAACTAGTAAGGAACAAAAGCATTTCTGGAGTTTAAAATAACAAATGAAGTAGAACTATGTATATATTTAACTGCAAGTGGAGATGTGTTCATATATTTGCATATTTAGAAAGTATAATTATGGCACACCGAGAAATGGATATTTGTCGACTTGAATAGTGTGTGTGTGTGTGTTTGTATGAAATCATAATTGGTAATAAAAAAGACATTTTAATATTCTTTGCCTATTTGTTTTGGTCTTGGATGAGTACAAAGAAATCATGAGAATAAATAAAACAATAACTGCTTTATGAATGTTGATGTACTCTACACATTTCGGTATTGTTATTGGAGAAGTGGTCTGGTTTAATGGAGAAATCCCATGAACGAGGGGTCTAGAGCTTGTTTTGGAGCTGTGTAACTTCCTCAGTGTGGCCTGGAGATGGCTCGGTGCCCGAGGGGCATGGTGGTGGTGGGCACATTCTGTCTCCCTTTACACTGCTGCTCTAGAGCTAGAGTTTACCAAGAGTGATATCTTTGTAAATGAACATTTATGTAACTTGCAATAGACTGACCTGGGGTCTCTAGTCACCTTGTCCCTTTCTATCATGCTGTAAACTCTTTCAGTGTCTCTCTCTAAACCTGTAAAATTAGGAAACTGTCTGTGCTACCTCTTTTATAAGGTCATCTTGAGGGTCGCAAGCAACAATGTATGTAATTCTAAAGGACTACACAAGTGCAAGGTACTGTGATTTAAATACCACACGCAGAATTTCATAGTAACTAGGAAGGGTTTACTGGTACCATTGGATCTTTGGAACCCTAAGGAATGCTTAGGAATGCTTCGGGGAAAAGTCTTGATGGAGTGTTTCACAAGGTATAGGATGGGTGGTCTGTTAAGAGAGAGGATGGCTGGAAGGAGCAGGTGCTACTCCACGAGGCACCAAAGAAATGAACTCATGGAGTGGGGACTTGACCTCTTGCAAATCTCCCCTTTTTTTCCCCCATCCCTTCCTCGCCCTTCTTTCCTCATTTTTAAAATCTCATATTGCATAGACTCTATCATTATACTCATGTTTAATTAACAGCTATTATAACAAATGAAAGCTGTTCAAGACACTTATTTCGAACAAAGATGTCATTATATACTCTTCATCATGTTATAAACCTATTTTCATATTATCCCAGGTAAGAGACACAACTTGTAGTACAAATTTAATTTTTATTAATTTTTAAATGAAAATATTTATACATGCAGAAGGGTACGTACAAATTAGAGTCTTGCACAAACTTTTCTTTTCTTTTTATTTATTAAGGTATCAGTGATACACACTCTTATGAAGGTATCACATGAAAAACATTGTGGTTACTACATTCACCCTTACTATCAAGTCCCCCCCACACCCAATTGCAGTCACTGTACATCAGCATAGGAATACGCCACAGTCATTACTTTTCTCTGTGCTACACTGTCTTCCCCTTGAACCCCCCACACCACATGTACTAATCATAATACCCCTAATCCCGTTCTTCCTCCCTCCTCACCCACCCTCACCGACCCCTCCCCCTTGCTAACCGCTAGTCGCTTAGACTCTGTGAGTCTGCTGCTGTTTTGTTCCCTCAGTTTTGCTTTGTTGTTACACTACACAAATGAGTGAAATCATTTGGTACTTATTCTCCACCTGGCTTATTTCACTGAGCATAATACCCTCTAGCTCCATCCATGTTGTTACAAATGGTAGGATTTGTTTTCTTCTCATGGCTGAATAGTATTCCATTGTGTATATATACCACATCTTCTTTATCCATTCATCTACTGATGGGCACTTAGATTGCTTCCATATCTTGGCTATTGTAAATAGTGCTGGGATAAATATAGGAGTGCATATGTCTTTCTCAATCTTGCTTTCTTTCGGTAAATTCCTAGGAGTGGAATTCCTGGGTCAAATGGTATTTCTATTTTTAGTTTTTTGAGGAATTTCCATATTGCTTTCCACAATGGTTGAACTAATTTACATTCCTACCAACACTGTAGGAGGGTTCCCCTTTCTCCACATCCTCACCAGCATTTGTTGTTCCTAGTCTTTTCGATGTTGACCATCCTAACTGGTGTGAGGTGGTATCTCATTGTTTTAATTTGCATTTCCCTGATAATTAGTGATGTGGAGCATCTTTTCATGTACCTGTTGGCCATCTGAATTTCTTCTTTGGAGAATTGTCTGTTCATATCCTCCACCATTTTTTAATAGGGTCATTTGCTTTTTGGGTGTTGAGGCATGTGAGTTCTATATATATTTTGGATTTTAACCCCTTGTCGGATATGTTATTTACAAATATATTCTCCCATACTGTAGTATGCCTTTTTGTTCTTTTGATGGTATCCTTTGCCAAACAGAAGCTTTTTAGTTTGATGTAGTCCCATGTGTTCATTTTTGCTTTTGTTTCCCTTGTTCAGGAAGAAGTTGCTCAAGCTTATAATCAGGAGATTTTTGCCTATGTTGTCTTCTAAGAGTTTAATGGTTTCATGACTTACATTCAGGTCTTTGATCCATTTGGAGTTTACTTATGTGTATGGGGTTAAACAATCCAGTGTCATTCTCTTGCATGTAGCTGTCCAATTTTGCCAACACCAGTTGTTGAAGAGGCTGTCATTTCCCCATTGTATGTCCATGGCTCCTTTATCGTATATTAATTGACCTATATGTTTGGATTTATATCTGGACTATCTAGTCTGTTCCATTGGTCTATCATTCTGTTCTCGTGCCAGTACCAAATTGTCTTGATTACTGTGGCTTTGTAGTAGAGCTTGAAGTCAGGGAGCATAATCCCCCAGCTTTATTCATCCTTCTCATGATTGCTTTGGCTATTTGGGGTCTTTTGTCATTCCATATGAATTTTAGAACTATTTTCTCTAGTTCATTGAAGAATGCTCTTCGTATTTTGATAGGGATTGCACTGAATCCATAGATAGCCTTAGGCAGGATGGCCATTTTGACAATATTCTTCCTATTCATGAGCATGGGATGTGTTTCCATTTATTGGTATCTTCTTTAATTTCTCTGATGAGTGTCTTGTAGTTTTCAGAGTATAGGTCTTTCACTTCCTTGGTTAGGTTAATTCCCAGGTATTTTTTTCTTTTTGATGTAATTGTGAATGGAATTGTTTTCTGATTTCTCTTTCTGCTAGTTCATCATTAGTGTATAGGTAAGCAACAGATTTCTGTGTATTAATTTTGTATCCTGCAACTGTGCTGAATTCCAATATTAGATCTAGTAATTTCGGAGTGGATTCTTTAGGATTTTTTATGTTCAATATCATGTCATCTGCAAGCAGTGATACTTTAACTTCTTTCTTACCAATCTGGATGCCTTTTATTTCTTTGTGTTGTCTGATTGCTGTGGCGAAGACCTCCAGAACTATGTTAAATAAAAGTGGAGAGAGTGGGCATCCTTGTCTTGTTCCCAAACTTAAAGGAAAGGCTTTCAGCTTCTTGCTCTTAAGTATGATGTTGGCTTTGGGTTTGTCACATATGGCCTTTAATATATTGAGGTACTTGCCCTTTATACTGATTTTGTTGAGAGTTTTTATCATGAATGGATGCTGAATTTTGTCAAATGTTTTTTGGCATCTATGGAGATGAATATGTGGTTTTGTCCTTCTTTTTGTTGATGTGGTAGATGATGTTGATGGATTTTCTAATATTGTACCATCCTTGCATCCCTGGAATAAATCCTACTTGATCATGATGGATGATCTTTTTGATGTATTTTTGAATTCAGTTCGCTAATATTTTGTTGAGTATTTTTCCACCTATGTTCATCAGTTATATTGGTCTGTAATTTTCTTTTTTGTGGTGTCTTTGCTTGATTTTGGTATTAGAGTGATGCAGGCCTCATAGAATGAGTTTGGAAATATTCCCTTCTCTTCTACTTTTTGGAAAACTTTAAGGAGGACAGGTATTAGGTCTTCACTAAATGTTTGATAAAATTCAGCAGTGAAGCCATTTGGTCCAGGGATATTGTTCTTGGGTAGTTTTTGATTATCACTTCAATTTCATTGGTCATAATAGGTCTGTTCAGTTTTTTTGTTTCTTTCTTGGTCGGCCTTGAAAAGTTGTATTTTTCTAAAAAGTTGTCCATTTCTTCCAGTGTCCAGTTTGTTAGCATATAATTTTTCATAGTATTCCCTAATAGTTCTTGGTATTTCTGTGGTGTCCATAGTGATTTTTCCTTTTTCATTTCTGATTCTGTTTATGTGTGTAGACTCTCTTTTTTTCTTGGTAAGTCTGGCTAGGGGTTTATCTATTTTGTTTATTTTCTTGAAGAACCAGCTTCTGCTTTCATTGATTCTTTCTATTGTTTTATTCACCTCAATTTTATTTATTTCTGCTCTAATCTTTATTATGTCCCTCCTTCTACTGACTTTGGACCTCTTGTCCTTCTTTTTCTAGTTTCATTAATTGTGAGTTTAGATTGTTCCTATGGGATTGTACTTCTCTCCTGACGTAGGCCTGTATTGCAATATATTTCCCTCTTAGCACAGTCTTTGCTGCATCCCACAGATTTTCCAGTGTTGAATTATTTTTGTCATTTGTCTTCATATATCACTTGATCTCTGTTTTTATTTGGTCATTGAACTATTGGTTATTAAGGAGCAAATTGTTAAGATTCCATGTGTTTTGGAGATTTTTCATTTTCTTTGTGTAATTTATTTCTAGTTTCATACCTTTGTGGTCTGAGAAGCTGTTTGGTACAATTTCAATGTTTTTGAATTTACTGAGGCTCTTTTTGTGGCCTAGTATATGATCTAGTCTAGAAAATGTTCTATATGCACTCGAGAAGAATGTGTATCCTGTTGCTTTTGGATGGAATGTTCTGTAGATGTCTGTTAGGTCCATCTGTTCTAATGTGTTGTTCAGTGCCTCTGTCTTCTTACTCATTTTCTGTCTGGTTGATCTGTCCTTTGGAGTGAGTGGGGTGTTGAACTCCCCTAGAATGAGTGCATTGCATTCTATTTCCCCTTTTAGTTTTGTTAGTATTTGTTTCCCATATGTAGGTGCTCCAATGTTGGGTGCATAGATATTTATAATAGTTATATCTTCTTGTTGGATTGACACCTTTATCATTATGTAATGTCCTTCTTTGTCTCTTGTGACTTTCTTTGTTTTGAAGTCTATTTTGTCTGATACAAGTACTGCAACTCCTGCTTTTTTCTCCCTATTAGTTGCATGAAATATCTTTTCCCATCCCTTCACTTTTAGTCTGTGTATGTCTTTGGGATTGAAGTGAGTCTCTTGTAGGCAGCATATAGATGGGTCTTGTTTTTTTGTCCATTCAGTGGCTCTATGTCTGTTGATTGGTGCCTTCAGACCATTTACATTTAGGGTGATTATCGATAGGTATGTACTTATTGCCATTGCAGGCTTTAGATTCATGGCTACCAATGGTTCAAGGAAACTTCCTTACTATCTTAGAGTCTAATTTATCTGACTTAGTATGCTATAACAAACACAATCTAAAGGTTCTTTTTTTCCCCTCCTTTTTCTTCTTCCTCCATTCTTTATATATTAGGTATCATATTCTCCATTCTTTGTCTATCCCATGACTGATTTTGTGGGTAGTTGATTTGATTTTTCATTTGCTTAGTAATTAATTGGTCTACTTTCTTAACTGTGGTTTTATTTCCCCAGGTGACAGCTATTTAGCCTTAGGAACACTTCCATCTATAGCAGTCCCTCCAAAATACAATGTAGAAAGTGTTTGTGGGAGGTAAATTTCCTCAAATTTTGGTTATCTGGAAATTGTTTAATCCCTCCTTCAAATTTAAATGATAGTTTTCTGGGTAGAGTATTCTTGGTTCGAAGCACTTCTGTTTCATTGCATTGGATATATCATGCCACTCCCTTCTGCCTCTAAGGTTTCTGTTGAGAAGTCTGATGATATCCTGATGGGTTTTCCTTTGTATGGGATCTCTTTTCTCTCTCTGAGTGCTTTTAATATTTTGTCCTTATCCTTGATCTTGCCATTTTAAATATTGTATGTCTTCATGTTGTCTTCCTTGGGTCCTTTGTGTTGGGTGATCTGTGCACCTCCATGGCCTGAGAGCCTGTCTCCTTCCCCAGATTGGGGAAGTTTTCAGCAGTTACCTTCTCAAAGACTCTTTCTATCCCCTTCTCTCTGTCTTCTTCTTCTGGTACTCCTATAACGTGAGTATTGTTCTGTTTGGATTGGTCACAATGTTTTCTCAATATTCTTTCATTCCTAGAGATCCTTTTTTCTCTAATTTTGATTTCATTTATCATCTCTTCTACTACATCTAATCTGCTTTTAAATCCCTCCATTTTATCTTTCATTTCAGATATGGAATTTCTTAATGATTGAATCTGCATCCTAAATTCATCCCTGAGTTCTTGAATATTTTTCTGTAGCTCCATAAGCATGTTTATGATTTTTATTTTGAGATATCTTTCAGGGAGATTGATGAGTTCAGTTTCACTCGTCTATCTTTCTGGTGTTTGTGGGGTTTTGGTTTGAACCAGGTTCCTTTGACATTTCACATTTGTAGGTGGCACCCTCTAGTGCTCAGAAGCTCTACCCTCTGGAGCTGCTCAGTCCCTGAAGAGATGGGGGCCACAGGTAAGTGGCACTTGTGCTTGTCGGGAGGAAAGGGCTCTTTCCTGTTTCCCAGCTGCAGTGCTTGCCAGGGCCAGTGGACTGAGCATGCAGGACCGAGTCTCACTTGTACCTGCTGTAGGAAGGTCCATCCTCTGGCTGGCCTGGCACAATGGTGGGGGTAGCCCATTTGCAAGCTGGTGTCAGCTGGGAGGAAGGAGTGGCAAGCTGTGTGTATCACCGTAGGGGGCCTCATAACTGCATTGCCAGCCAGGTTGATGGAGTGCTTGAAGTTCCTGAAAGTTCCCAATCTGCTGGGCTGAGTATGCTGGGACAATTTTGTCCCTGTCCTTTCTCCTGAACATCAAGCTCTGTGCAGCCCTTGCCCCTTTAGCAGCCCTCTCGCTGTTAGGAAGTCTCTCAGAGTGCCTGCCTTTATTTTGTCCTAGAGTGGCCGGTTTTGGGTACCTGTTCTCCACAAGTGTCTGGAATCTTAGTCTCTCCAAGTATTCTGCCTGTCTTAGCTTTCTAACCCACTAATCTCCAGAGTACCATGTAATGGAAGTTTTTGCTTCCAGAGCAGATCTTCAGGTGTTCAGCAGTCCTAAGCCTCCACCTACTCCCCGTTACATTTCTCTTCCTTCTGCTGGTGAGCTGGGGAGGGGGAAGGGTTTGGGTCCTGCCGGATCAGGGCTTTGGTACTTTACCGTTTTCCAGTAAGGTCTGCTCTGTTTCCTAGGTGTGGGCAGTCTGCTGCAGCCTTCTTTCCTGTTGCTCTTTCAGGATTAGTTGTGTTTGCTATATTTTCATATTATATGTGGTTTTGGGAGGAGGTCTCTGTCTCACTTCTCACGTCAACATCTTTAAGCCAACCCACCCACTTTTCTTTTTAGATTGTTTCCTTTTTTATTTTCAATAGTTCTTTATATTTCCTGAACACACAACTATGTCAATTATCTGTGTGGCAAATATTGACCGATTTATGTAGCTTGCCTTGGGTGAAAGAATGTTCTTCATTTTAATGTAACATCTGTTACTTTATGGAGAGTACTTTCTATTTGCTGGTTAAGGAATTCTTCTCTAACCTGAGGTAATAAAGGCACTCTGTTATATTTCTTCCTAAAAACTTTAAGGTTTGATTTTCTCACATATACCCTCAATCATCTGTCATTGATATTTGTGTACAGTATAAAGTACAGATATTTTTTTTATGTAGATAACCACTTGTCCCACTAACATGTTTTTGAATGGTCCAGCTTTCCCCACTGAGCTCTCCAAATACCTCTGTCATGTTTCCCTTAATGCCTAGGTCTGTTTCTAAGCTTTTTACTCTGTTCCTGTGTGAATACCAAACTAACTTA
Source organism: Phataginus tricuspis (assembly GCA_029783875.1). Classification (NCBI taxonomy): domain Eukaryota; kingdom Metazoa; phylum Chordata; class Mammalia; order Pholidota; family Manidae; genus Phataginus; species Phataginus tricuspis. Next base: position 9,745,906 of record JAQQAC010002067.1, on the reverse strand, counting down.
GTTATTATGGTTTTACATTAAGGTTTGCTTTTTAGGAAAGTAAATCTTTTACTCTTCTGGAGTGTATTTCTTTATTCTTGTTTCTTTGTTTTTGAATAAAACTTTAAAAATCAGCTTGTCAAGTTTTATTTAAAAACATTGTTGGAATTTTGATTGGAAATCCCTTGAATTAAAAGATCAATTTCAGAGAGTTGACATTTCAGTTATATTTAGCTGTCCTATCCATCTGGCACATATCTTCCTTTTAAGAAGGGCCTCTTTAATGTCTTTTGTTGAAGTTATCAATTTTCTTCTAAAATTCTTTGTAAGTCATTTTGTATAATTATTTCAAGGGAAATTATTTTTTCCTGTTATTATAAATGGCTCTTAAAAAAAAAACCTTGAAAAACCCCTCTTGCTGGTATGTAGAATTTGTATCAGCAATCTTGATAAACTCTATTATTAATTCAGTTGTTTTAAATTTTTATGGAAAATTCCATCTATGAATAGTGACAGTCTTGTTTCCCCCTCCCAAACTTTATCCTTCCTTGTTCTCCTCCTTTTTCTGTCTTGTACTGGCCAACACCTCCAGGAAAATGTTGAATGGAAGTAGGGACATAAAGTGTGAGGTTTTCCCTTTAAGGAAATTCTTGTCTGCTTGGTATTTACCAAATGCTTTTTGTTTTCTTTCTTTCCTTCTTTCTTTCTCCCTTCCTTCCTTCCATCCCTCCTTTCCCCTCTCTCCCTCCTCTTTCCCCTCCCTCCTTCCCTCCCTTTCTTCCTCTCCCTCTCTTCCTTCCTGTCATTAATGGATGTTGAATTTTATCCTCTGACAAATCCACCAATTTGCTCATAAGGTATTGTTTTTATTATACATTGCTGGATTCAACTTGCCAATATGTACTTTCATCTATGTTCCTAAGTGAGATTGACCAGTAATTTTCCTTTTTTGTACTGCCCCAAAGTAGTTTAGATAATCTAATTTGGGAATATTATCAGCCTCATGAAATTATTTGGCTATGTTATCTGTTTTTATGTTGCCTGGTCAAATCTGTAAAATATTAGTATTATCTGTTTATTGAAATTTAATACAACTCATCAGTAAAACCATACAGCCTGATGTTTTTTTTGTGGGGAAGTTTTAAATATCTGTGATTGAATCTTTTCAGTAGGATTGACTTATTTCTTGAATTAATTTGGTAGTTTATATTTTTTTCCAGGAGTTTGTCTATTTTCAAAATTTGAAAATTTGTTATCTTAAAGTTTTTATAATATTCTCTTATTTCTTTGATTTCTGCTGTATCCCATTTTCATTCCCAATATTGTTTTTCTGTATGTGTGTGATATCTTTGTTTTTATCTTGTCCAGTCTTGCCACAAGTTTGCCAATTTTATTAGTATTTTTAAAGAACTCACTTTTGGTTTTGCTGGTATTTTCCATTGTATCTTTGTTTTCCACTTCATTAATTCTGCTCTCATCTTGATTTTCTATCTGCTTTATCCCCATTACTTTTTTCCTAAGTTCTTGAAATGGAAACTTACTTTCAGCCTTTTTTCATTCTGAGTGAAATCATTAAAGGCTGCAAATGTTACCATAAATTCACTAATCTCCATTTTTAATGAAGAAAGAACAGGTCAGAGACTCAGTATTTCTCATGGCACTTGTATCCAACCAGAATTTAATAAGATTCCTTTTGCATTTATTTTATTTATCATATAATTGTAGTTACCCTCTGTTTATGACACATGATACTAGGTTTCCATTTATTTTGTGGATGGAAAGTTTCCTTTTGTAATACATTTATTTAAGTAAAGCCATTTTAAGAAAAATATTAAGTAAATAATCAACAGCTGGTCCACAAATAGGCCAAAGATCCCTGAAGTGTAGTATGTTGCATTGCAAATATGAAAAAAAAAATATGAGGGTGAGTCATCAGTGACTGTAGTTTGGGAAACTGATGTTCCAGGCAGCAGTTGCCTTCTCTCATCCACATGCATGATCTCATTGGCATATACAGTTGTTGAATCACAGGGGGTAGTTTCTGAGCAATAAGACAGGTCCTGCCGAGATGCACATGTACAAACCTGCCAGTGTCAATAAAGGAAATAATAATTTTCAGAATTCTAAATTGTGGGTTAGGTGTTAATTATTGAGGTGATATTAAAATTAAAGAGAGTTTGGGAGTGTTAGACAGGGACACAGAGATCGCTGGGACCCAGCATGGGCTCATCAAGAACATATTATGTATGTTAAAGTACTTTTCCATTTGACAAGAGTATTGACTGGCAACTCAATGCAGGCAGCAGAAAGACTATATCTTGGCCTGAGCAATACACTGGGCAAAGTCCTCCTATCTTGCTAGAAATGACAGAAATAAATGTGCTTGATAATAGTACATTCATTAGGGCTCAGAGATATCTAGGAAAAACTATTCAAAGTTTTTTTCTTTTGGTTATGAATGTATAATTTGCCAAAGGTCTCTATGCTGTTTAGCAGTTTTATGAAACATGCCATGTAAATCAAAGTAATATACCAGTTATGGAATATGTATTTTAAAGATATTGATAAACTGGAGTTGGAGATGGAAGCTCATTCAGTGAGGTTGAAAAGCATGAACACGCAGCGTCCCACTCAGATCACTATTTTTATTTCCCTCTAATGTTCCCACAGAGACAGAACACCATCAACAGGTGACCTCTGCAGGCTGAAGGCAAAGCCTTGGCGATCTTACTGCAAGTACACTAATTCCAGACTTCCCTTGGAATCTCCTATTTTGTCATAAACCTGCATCTGTTTTGCAATATATTCGTATTTTATGGTTATACTTAAAATGACATTTTAACTGACAAAATCTTTTTTATTTAAAGGACATATTTGGATTGATTCCTATTCTCAGAATTGTTGATGAATTAAAAATAGATATACTTGTCTGGAATCAGATTTTTAGAGGTGATAATAACATAGAATTACTCCAGTCCTCTTGTTTTACAAAGAAATTGATCACAATTCTCCATTTTATTATACATAATCTCTCTTAAACATTTCAAGTTGAAGTGTCCAATTTTTAAAACCCACTATCAGACAAAAGGATTTCATCCTGTTACAGAATTCCTTCATTTAATTGTAATTCTTAAGTTGTAATTTTGAATATAGAGTTTCTATAATTCTTGACACATGGCAATAAAATTTTAGGATATATGATTTTATATGAAATAATAATAGGATTTTGGATTGGTTTATTCAATTAATCTCACCTATAATGCCTAATACTATTTTTGTTATAGCAAGTTGCTGGGGAAGTGTTTACAGTGCATTTTGATTCCTTTTCATGGGTTTTAATGAATCCAGGAATCTATAGCATTGTAAGTATAGCTTAGACTATTATCTCTGCATCACTTTTGTCTGCAATGAAACATGGTTGGGTAGCAGCTACAGAGTAAGAAGTCAGGAGCTGGTTTTCCAGTTTCCAGTCCTTCATTTCCTAGTTGGGTGCGTTTAAAGTTTCTTAACTTCATGCGCCCCAGTTTCTTACCATATTAGCAATTCTACCTCTCTTGTTCAATCTACTTCAAAGAATATATTATCACAAAGAAATGTGGTAATATCTAGGAGATCACCTTGAAAATTATCAAGTATTTATAACCATGATAGTTGCATGAATACAACTCTCATGGGTCCCTCTGATCATCGTTGTAAGTTTGTCATTTTCTTTTCTAGTTTATTTCTTACAACTTAGACTATCACAGGCACCAATGGTTATTGAGAATATTAGCAGCAAAATAAAGACTGGCTGTTAGACACATTTTTTTTTTCCTTTTGTAGTGTGTATATTTTGCTTTCAAGCATGTGTTATGTGTAAAGTTATGTGTTTGGATTTCAGGCTATTATTCCTTAAAAAAAGGCACATTCTGTGAAGCACATATTTCACTTGGAAGAAGTTAGGGAAATAGAGGAATGAGAAGCAATGTATGGAAGTGAGAAAATGAAGCTAAAATAAGTAGAAATGTTTTTGGTTTTTATTTACAGAGAACCGCCACGTCTAGTTACACATGTGTGCTTTTCGTTGTGAGGAGAGGGATAAATGCCATGCTCTTTGGCAGGGCTGTGGTGTAACGGGCAGTTTATAATTAGAAAGTCACTGGAGTGGGGAACCATGGCTGTCTCCCATGAGGAATTACATTTTCAGTGCCTTTACTCTTGAGTATATTTCCCTACTGCTTCCTTTACCCTCCCTTCCTTTTTCTTTCAGGATCACAGAAGTGATGCCAAGATCCAGGAGTACCGGAGAAAAGAAGGGTGCTTGCCAGAGAGTATTTTACCTCTGTTGAGATGAGGGTGAGAAACACCATCTCCAAGAACTTCCACAGTATCTTCCCCAGCCTTCAAAAAGAAGTGCAGGAGTTTCTCGGGTGAAAAGAGCTTACTTTTGCTTCGTGGAAAAGCCAAAGAACAATTAGCTAATCAATACTATTTACCGAAGAACCTCTGTGGACTGTTGGATCAGAAGGTATAATCCAGGCGGTGCTGATGTTCAGACTTGAAGGAACACAAACACAACAGTAACAATGCATTAGGACATCAGATGATGAGAGGACACGGAGGGGAAAGCAGGCTTTTCACTGGCTGGGCGGAGCTGAACGTGGAACGCCCACTTGAAGGAAACTCAAACGAAAGGCTTAGAAGAAAGGAAAATATTTTCGTGGTTTTCACAGACAAATACTCCGGAAGTGAACATGGAGACTAAGGGTAATAGGTAAATGAGTTATTGCTTTAAATTACAACAGTTTGCATTGAGATTTTAGGGCTCACTGGGTTTTCCCAAATGAAGCTGGAAGTAGAAGTGTCTAGATAGTGTAGATACTTATGTTCTAACTGGAGTTGTGTGTGTGCTAGTTCAGGCCACGGGCCGCAAATCATTACATTTGTCTAGATGGTTTTGGATTTCTGTCTCCTGAGGTGGCTGTTGTAATGGACAGTTTCCCATTTTCCCCTTCATCAGATGTATAATTAGTACCTCTTACTGGCCATTTGATTATTTGAAAAATGTTATATAAACAATGGTGAAGTACTTGGAACTGCAAGAAGTAACTTGAGAAAGGAGAGCAGTCTGCTTTTCCTTTATAAACTGTGATGATAAAAATAATGCTTGCTACTTTCCTCAAATTTAGTTGCAATTTCATAAGGGCATATGCTTATTTTATAAGCTTGAGGATTTATGCAAAAACATATTTATATACATTTATAATAATCCCTTAAATTTCTATGTGGTCTTCTTTTTTTCTTAAGCATGTAACAAAAGACTCTTTCACTGGTTTTGAATGCTGCCTTCAAATAGTACATTCAATAAATGAAATTTTAGTGCCATAGAGATCAGGCAAGCCTTCACATCTTGTAACCTAAGGATATCAACAGATAAAAAGACTTCTGAAATTTGGCTTAAATTTGAAACATTGAAAAACCCAATATTGTTGTTTTCTTTACCTTCAAAAATATTTATTCATTAGACAGAGGAAGTGTTTCAGTACAACTTGCCTCCTAGCAAATCAGGATTAATCAGGACTGCTTGTTACTTAACTCTGTGAATGCGTAAGAGTATTGAAACTACTTAATGGATTTCATTTTTATTGACCAATTAGGATATTTGATTGTTTTACTTTCTAGTATTGTAAGAATCCATCTGAGATGAAATTTCTTACCATTAGTGGTACTCAATTGTTTAAACATGAGACAAGTGTACTCATGTATCAGCATACATTTTATTGCACAGTGTTTCTGTGAATTTTTTTTTTACCTTCTAAAATGCTTCCACATAATGCTTCCTCCTTAGTTTTGAAAGTAAATGTTTTTCAAATGAAAGGTGAATTCATTTTCATTGAACTTACCAGTTGACTGATTTGTTAGAAATAATTTCATTTATACATTTATTTTAAAGAGATGTGATTATAAAGAATCATTGATGCTGTCATAAATTTGATGCTAAGTAGAAATGTTCAACGATCAGGATTGATTTTCAACATCCAAAAGCAGATTAGATTGTCTTTATAATCAATAGGGGATAAATTCTATTTATAGTGTAAAAAATTATACTAATTTTGAGTGTATCTTTGCAAATTATATAGGCTTTGGGTACTTTAGAATTTCCTCAGAATTTATGTACTTAGTTACTTAAAGCTTATTTACATACCTCCTTAAAAGTAAAATGTGACTAGAAAAAGCAACATTTATGAATACACATGAGTTGAATCAAAGCATCAATCTTAAGACTATTTTTATAAACACACTTTTATTGAGACATTTAAAACCTGTCTTATTAAGACCATACATGTGTAAAACTTGATTGCCTGGTCTCCTTGTTCCTGGAGCAAGATAACAACTTGTAAAGCCTTTAAAAAGGATCCAGTCTGGGCTTCTTGATCTCTAGGGTGTTGTACCCCAAGTTTTCAGGGATGTCAGAGGTGAAGACTTGCTCAGAACCACAGCATTAACACTTAGGCCCTTCTCAGAATACTTGGCTTGTGTAGATATTCTGGGAAAAGAAGTTAGATTATCTATCTGATAAGCAGCATAAAATGTTATGCTAAAATAAAAGGAGATATGTTACTGAATATACCATCTGAATATTTAAGCTAAAACTTGAGACTTAATCTCATTTGTCGAAGGCTGTTTTGGGATTGGTTCTCTCTCCATTGCTGTCAGGAAGACAAGACTCTGGAGCATGAGGATGTGACAGCACAAAGAGCAGATTCCTGGGTACAGAGGGGTGGCCCAGATTTGGGAAACTGTCCCCTAGGATGACAAGAGAACAGTTCTGTTTAGTATGTGCCAGGGAGCTTGGCATATTTGGGATTGATTCAGGCTGATGGCAGTGTCTGAAATGCTTTTCTTATGGGTTTTGCTAGACAGATGGGAAAACTGAAGTTATGTGACTTACTGAGACTCATAGTGTTGGTTAAAGAAAAAATTATACTTGTTGTAAGGGCAAGGAAGACTTTATTCAGGACTATTGGAATAAGTGTTATGACCGTTGCAATCGACTGGACTTGAAGGAACACAAACACAACTGTAACAGTGCTTTTGGACATCAGATGATGCGAGGACACGGAGGGGACAGCAGGCTTTTCAGTGGCCGGAGGAGCTGATTAAGCTCAATTCTGAATACAGCAAAGACAGTTGGCAGTTTAGAGCCAAGGGACAGAGTGAGGGGGTCGCTCTGACTATTTATTGATGTTAAGTAATAAGAGGACATGGGAGGGGGGTGGACAGAATAAACCAGCTTGACAGAATTCCTGCTCAAGGTGGCCAGGGCGATCAGGTATCAAGGGAGAGGGTGGGAGTTTGATTAGCTATTGGGGTGATCAAATAGTAAGGGTAGAGAGATTTTTGCTAAACTGATTTAGCAGGATTCTTGTTAAAACTGGGCTAGGCAGGTGAGAGATGGAGGCCCAGGACAAGAGCTCACTGAAAAAAGGGTTCAGGGCAGCCTTCTGAAGTTTGTTCCAGGAGAGAGGCTTGGTCAGGCTCAAGCCCTGTCCCAGCTGGACCTGCCTCTCCTGTCTCCCGGTGTGTCCGCCTCAACATCCAACCTGGGGGTGCCATGCAGCCCTTCCAGTTAGGATGTCCAAACGAACTGTTGTTCTTAAAGTCTGCCATTCAACCCACATGAACTGAGCATATACTGTGTGCCAAGGACTGGGAATATGTCAGGGAATGAAATTGAGATAGGTATTGACCTTTGTGAATTTACAGTCTAGCGGAGGGAGCCAGAGAACAATGAATGTAATAAAGAAATACCTTATACGATGGAACAAAAGGAAAAGGAGGTGGGAGTCTGATGGGCTCACAGAAGAATGCATCCCAATTTTAAACAGAATGGTCAGGACAGACCTCATGGAGAAGGTGGAAATCTGAGCAAACACCTGAGGAGGTGAGGGAATCAATCATAAGCTGTTGAGGGGGAGCATGTGCAGAGCCACTGTGTGGGAGGTGCCTGGCATGTTCCAAGAATGAGGAGGAGGCTAGCGTGCTGGAGAAGTGAGGGTGCGCCAGGTGAAGATGTGGTTGCAGGGGTGGCTCAGGCGCCAGACTCAGTGAAGGAAATGGGGACACACTGCAGGGTTTAAGGAGTGACATGATCTGACTTCCATTTTTAAAGGATCCTTCTAGCTGCCCGGCAGAGGGCTGGGAGAGAAGTGGGGAGCCCCACTATGGGTGGTTAGAACAACCTAGGTGAGAGATGCTGGTGGCTCTGGCCGGGATGGGAAGGTGCTGGAGGAACTTCTTACCTGACGGTTCTGTGGCGGTTCATGTGTCAGTCTGTTGAGCAAGGCTGTGAGAAGATCCTTACCTTCTGGCAGTGTTGGAACCATGAGTACATTTAAGATGAATATCAACAAGCTGACTGTGATGGGTGTTATGTCATTCTTCTAACAGTGATCAACTCCCCAATTCTCTGGTGCCAACTGGGTGTCCGACAGCTCATTCTGACACCAACTACCCGGTGTCAGCACAGCCCATCTGTAGGTGAAGGGCTCAGTTCCACAAGGCTGCCCCCACTCCAGGTGCCAGGCACAAATGCGGTCCCCAGGCCACCCTAACTATAAATTCAGGGATTCCCATAACTCTTCTCTGCCTCAGGTCAACAATTCACTAGAACAACTCAGAACTGAGAAAGCATTTTCCTTACAACTTCAGGTTATTACAAAGAGCATGTCTCAGGACCAGCCAGGTGGAAGAGATGCACGGGTGGGGGGTGCACGGGGCTTCCATGCCCTCTCTGGCACACCGCCTCTCCATGTGTTCACCTACCTGGATGTTCCCTTAGCCTCCCTGTTGTTTCAGTTCTTCTTCAAGTCTCATTATGTAGGCATGAGTGGTTAGTTACATCACCGGCCATTGAACTTGGTCTGTAGTCCCTCTCTCTCCCCTGGAGAGCAGGGCTGGGGCTCAGAGTTCCAACCCTCTGATCACACGGTTGCTTCCTTGGCGCCGGCCCCCCATCCTGAGGCTCTCTGTGGGCCTTGCCATGAGTTATCTCGTACAAAAGACATTCCTGTCACTCAGAAAATTCCAAAGGTTTTAGGAGCTTAGGAGCTCTATGCCAGGACCCAGACGAAGACCAGATATGTATTTTTTATTGTACAACAATAACAGTCATTAAAATTCAGATGGGAGAGCAGAGCTTCAGGGAAGCTGAGTCCAAGGGTATGAAAACTAAGCCGAGACTGGGAAGAGCAGGTGGACAGGAGAGGGCCAAGAAAATGAGCCAGCCTGTTCTTGTCATGAGGGACAGGAACGGATTCAGGCTTGGAGCCATGGATCTCGTGGCAGGAACCCAGAAACACAGCCAGGGTGACGGGTCCAAAGAAAGAACAAGTGGACCAGCGATTATTGCACAGTTCCTAAGTTGCTAGCGCAACTTCACAAGCATAACTAAGGTCAGTTAATATTTATATGGCCGTGGCTTCAAGCCTTCACCTGACTGACAGGACCTTAACACCCAGGATCCTCTCGTCTGCTTAAATTCTTCCCTGGCTATTTCTGGGCATCCTCAGGTGGTGATGTTTCATATAGGCAGGAATGAATTCGCTCAGGTTCTTTTCTCTTGAGCCTCTCAGTCAAGGGGACTTGTCATGGCTGCTGCAGTAGGTGCCTCTGAGAGACATTATCCCCTGCACCCCATGGACCACTTGAAGCCAAAGCACCTGTGCAAGCTGTGTATGGGATGGTGAGGGGAGAGGAATGGCTTCTTTTCAAGCCCATGCTGACTTTGTTTAGGAGGGAAGAAGTGCTGCACAGACCTGGTTCTGTCCAGTATTTCGTGAACAACATATCTGACCTTCACTCCTCACGGGCTCAGAACCAGTCCCTTGTGGGTGGCCAGAGGCGGGGGGGGATAGTTCTGTCCTGTCCCTTCTGTGTCTTCTCTGTCTCTCCTCTTGCCCTGAGATACCTCTGCATCCAAACAAGAACTCCCAACAAATACCCTCCTGCTTCCTTTAAGAGAAAACAAATTGCATAATGGAAAGAGTATAAACTTTGAAGCCAGACATGCTTGGTTTGAACCTCAGCTTTGCTATTTACTAGTCATGTGGTCTTGAATAAGTTACTTTCTTCTTCATATGGGGAAGATAATGCCTACAATAATGTTATATGAGAGAACACAAATGTAAAACAGCATAGTATCTGACAGAGTGCCCACGAAAAGGTAACCCTTGTACTTATTACTCCGTTCTGCAAACACGAGCACAAAGTCTAGCCATCTTTGATGGCATCCACTCCCACACCCCAGAGTACCTGTTATTGGAAAGGTGCTTCCCACCACCATCCCAGCCTAACGAGCACGTCCAAACTGGTCTGTCTTATCCCTCTTGATGGGTTGTGGGGATTTTCCTTCCTGACATTATCACCCCCTCACTGTGTCCACGTATGCCATGATCTGTTTTGGGGAGGGGCTTGTGGAGTGTCTTTGGCCATCCAGTAGAAAACACAAGGTGCAGAGAGAGGTTCTGGGGAGAGTCCTGGTGAGCACCACACAGTATCTTTAGAAAGAGTCTTCCAACGGCTACAGGATGACTCCTGACGATAGGTGATCCTCAGTAGGTGGGAATGAAAAGACCAACTTGGTTTCCCCACAGCTCCCCGCTGTGGCCTCCAGCAGTGGTTTCCATTTTACTGCTTCCTGGGAGAGGTGAACTCAGCCTGCAGGTGCGATTCTGAGCCCTTGTGGAGTGTTTGTGGCCCACTGTTTGGACTTCAACAGGTGATTCACCATTAGCGTTGTCAACATCAGGGGCGTGACAAATCCATGCAAGGGAAGGCATTTGATGAGGGCAGGAGGGAAAAACACTCTGGGGAATGCTTTGCAGTATTTCTTCCGCCAGTCAGGCACACCACTGCTTTTCATAACGGCAAGTTTGAGTGCCTTTTCCTTCACGGATAGAATAGGCAACCTTTCTGTGCTAAGTGGTCTATCAGTCAAAGTTCCCAGTCAAGCTCAGGATAACCCAGTGCAACCTGCACCCAAAGTGTATGGTGGCCCTATTGATGCAGCCCTTACAGGTCAGCTCGGGGCCAAGAGCAGATGGAGAGAGGTTCATGGGCAAAGGGGTGATATTTGGTATATGTAGAGAGATGCCTGGGCTTTCACCCTGTCTTTGCAGAATTGACAGAAATATTACACTTGTCTTTGGTGTTCCTTCATGTCTTTGTAAAATTTCAGGCATCCACAGGAGTAGAAGAAATTATTACAATGAACACCCATAGACCCATGGTGCAGATTCAGCAATTACTGAAATTCTGCCGAATTTGTTTATATCCTTCTTTTTCTCTGATGTTAAAGCAAATCCTTAAAGCAAACCCTACACATCCTGTGGCGTGTTGTTCCCAGGCAAGCTGCTGGGGGTGCAGCGGTGTGGTGGCTCTTCCCACGTGCACAGGGTCCCCTTGATGGAGCCCAGAGGGCTGTTCCACTCTGGGCAGGTTTGTGTTGGAGAAGGTGGGACCTCTGTGCGCGTGGTGCCAGAGGAATTTCAGTGCAAATTATGGGAAGGGAGAATGGGGAACAGGAACAACCTTAGAAATACATTGCTGTTTGGCATTAATGGGTATTGCAATAATTACTCTTTCGATACTACTTGGGAAGGTCCCATTCACTGAAAAATAACTGATAGCTTTTTCTTGAGAATAATATTATTCTCAAGAGTTAATGTGTTATCTGGCATAAAACATTAGAACTTTAAATGATCTCATTTACGGAATCTCCTAGGGAGGAGAATCTCATACAGAAATGATAAATTAGAGTCAAATTGACTTAAGATTATTACTTTTTAAATTAAGCAGTAGGCAGAATGCTTTATATGTGAAACCTTAACATAAATTGTTCTCAATTCTGGTCTGTTATGATTGAAAACAGTGGCCATAGGTAAGCTAAGGAGAAACAACACTCTAACTCTTTGCAGAGCCGAGCACAAGTTGAAGCCTACCACATCTCTTAGACCAAGGTTCTACATAAAGAAGAAAAAAATCCCTTGAAAAAAATCTTAGAAAACATAAAAAACAGAAAATCTGTATGAAAGTGATTGCATATTATTATGACCTCTGGCATATGTAGGCATAGCCAAACAATTTGACACTTTGTCATAAAATTAAATTTCTCCCTTTCCTGGGCTTCCCGACACAAAAGGAAAAACAAAAGAAAGGAATCGACCTTTCTTATGTTGCGAGAAAGTGGTGGCAGTGTCAGACCTGTAATTTACTTTTCTTTTAATCTGCATGGAGCAGAAAGGAGGCAAACCTAGTCTTCAAAGGGAATACTGTAAATAGCAGTAAACAAAATATAAAGGTCTATTAATCTATAGATGACTCTCTGATACAAAGATGAGTTTCTGGGTGTGTCATTTTCAGTGACTGATCAGTGGACAGAGAAACGATCAGTTGCCTCTGAACTTCACATGGTTTCTGCAAAGCATATGTTCTTGCAAACCTTCCATCCTCTCCTTCTATAACGCAGCTGAACCATAGGTCATGTACCATAGGTCATGTTACAAAAGAGATTATTACAAATCCTATTTTCCTATTCTGGAACAGGGAATTGTTTTGAAACATTTTGGAAGCAAATACCATGAATGTTACCTAATACTTAGAATACTTAGAAGTATGTAGTGAAGGCATTCGAAAGGTTATGTTAAGGATCATTAACTCATTCCTTCGATCCATAAACTGGATTCTCCTGAACTGAATTGTCTTCTTAACCTGTGTCTTGTCAGTTGACTGCGTATGCCATACCTAGTGGTTGATGGTTTATTTTAACTTGAAGGTCTTCAAAATGGGATAACTAACATTTTCTGATTTATAATCTTTCTTATGGGTCATCACATATTACATTATTTCTCACAATTAAAGAATATTTTTAAGTTTAAGGAACAAGCTAAGTCACAAGCCACACGGGAAGGAAGAGCATATTCGTATGGTGCTACCCATCGAGAGTCTTCGGCCCTAGAGACAATTCCCCTGAGCTGTCACCAGAGCTCAGACCATCACCCTACAAAAGCAAATGGTGCTTTCACAGCTCAATGCTTAATATCAGCCATATATGAGGACAAAAAGAAATGTTTAGGTGAGCAGCTGATCTCTAAGGGGTCTTCCAGCTCCTGAATGAAGACTTTAGAATGATAAGTGATCAGGAAGTGCTAACAATATGGACCAAAAAAATTCTTTAGATTCTGTGCAAATGCCAATTATTTTTTCATCCTCTCATCTTCTACAGTTCGAATCCCAACTTCTCACTGGCCCTGTTGCTCTTTTCACCATTACTTTCCCCAAACTTACGTGTGGTGAAGGAGTGTACCTCTTCCCTAGCTTTGAAAAATTGCTTTAGAGTTTGTGATGAAAGGCCAGAACAACTCACAGCTTTATCGAATGCCAGTTTATTAATCTGTCCATTAAGAGGATTATTAAGGAAAAGAAAAAAAAAAAGGAAAAGTTAAGAAGGATCCACTTTTCTTCTCCCAATTCTTAAGTTGTATACAGGTGACAGAGTATTTGTAGTGAATGGTCATGAAGACCCAAACAGGAAGACTATAGCATTTACATACTCTGCAGGGAAGGATGTGGAAGGTCCATTGACATATAGGTAGATTGTAGTCAAGTGGGGATTTCAGTAGTTTATGGATAAAGGACATTCATTCCTTATTTGATCACTCACAAGTGGAAGTTACGTGCTGAAGGTGTTCAAGAGGATAGAGGTCTCTTCCCCTTGGCTCAAATAGGGAAAGCTTTCTTCTTTGTTGGCTGGGCATTAGTAACTCCAGAGGGAAATACCAGGGCAAAATACCTTAGAAATCAAAATCAGTGAAGAGGGAGAAATCAAATGGGATAAACCAGTTTATTGCTTACAAGCAGTCGTCCACTTCTGCTCTCCTGTGTCTCTTGCAACCCCGCTGCAGAAGAAGCCTCCACCCAACCTCTCTGGTCCAGATAAGCCCTTGCTCACCCTTGTAATTACCTATTGATATGGAGATGGACTACTCCTCTCCAATCCCTGGAAACACCCATTGTATGGAGATGCACTAAAGCCAGGCGAGAGATTCTAGAAATGTTGCAATTTTACCCACAGCCCATACCTCCAGAAATCTCACCTCACAATCTACTGTTCCCCATCTTCTACAATGGCCACTGTGCGAGAATACTGGAGCACTGTAACCAGACTAATAACATAAAATCATGATAATACTCAAGCCAGAGAATTCAGCTAGGTGCAAAGTCCTGTGTAGAGATTAAGTGCATAGCTTGCCCATTCCACAGGCAGTCAGTAGCTGAACAAGTAGGGAGATTACAGCGATCTTCATGCAGTTTCAGCCAGGGTTCGGGTCCAGGCCACAGAGACTGTAGAAGAAAATAACCTTAAGGGCAATAAGATACATGTTTTAATGATACAAGCATAGGCAAATCTTGTCCATCAGATAGGATACATGCAAGAGAGTGGCCCTGTGATGGGACAGTGGCAGGAATGGGACCTCGTCCTTGTCTAGTATACCAGACTCTCACCCCCTTTCCTGTGGGAGTTACAAATGGGTCAATATATAGGGCTACAGGAGGTACATGCATTAGCCATAAAGATAAAACAAAACTTCCTGTAAGATGCTCTTACTTTCCAGATGTTTGGGTATACTACCATGATCTTTGGGGGCCACTCTGCTGTTACTTCAGGCACATGCAGAAGGCCACCTTCCAGGCCTTTTCCCCAAGGTGCCAGAAGGGCCAGCCATCCTGGTCTATGTGTTGAAATGTCCAGGGCCATGTCCACTCAACAGAGTGTCCGGGGTTTAATGCAGTTGGGGCTGGCAGCAGCATGTTGCTTTGCTGGCCATATCCTGGCTTCAGTAACTCCTCTTTGGTTTGCACATACGGTTGTATAGGAGAGGCAGCAATGAGTGTTAGCATGTCCACAGGGCTCAAGGCTCCTTTTAAGGGCTTCTCATTCAAATGCTGTAGCACTGTCCATAAATGAACTGACCAGCCCTATAGACTATTGGTGTCCAACTTCAGGCCAGATTTCAACAAACCATTCTACCTCTTTATCATGCCTGTGCTGGTAGGGTTATATGGTACATGAAACTTCTACTTCATTCCTAATTGCTGCACCCATTCTTGTAACACATGTCTAGTAAAGTGGGTGCCTTGATAGCTCTCGTTCACCTGCGGCTCGTCATAGGCTGCAGAGAGATGCTCTGGGCCCCTCTTGGTGGTTTGCTGATCTGCACGACATGCAGGAAAAGCAACCAACAGTCCAGTAGCTGTGTCCACACAAGTCATGGCATACCGATATCCTTCTGATCTGGGCAGAGGCCCAATATAGTCTCTCTGCCACCTGATGAGGGGTATTGGCCCCTTTACTATTGTCCCATGTTGCTGTGCAACTGGGTGTAAGTCCCTCTTAGAGCACACAAAGCCCATCACCAGGACAACCCGCCCAAGTGTCGCACCCATGTAGACAGATTTCGGTTTCAGAGGTCCTGCTGACTACCTCTAGATGTAACTCCATTGGGAAAATCCTGGGGGAAAATACCTGTGAAACCAAAATCAGTCAAAGGGAGAAACAAAGTGGGAGAAATCATTTATTGCCTACAAGCAGTTGTCCATTTCTGCTCACCTGTGTCTTTTGTTACCCAGCTGCAGAAGAAGGGACCCTACCCAACCTCTCTGGTCCAGATATGCCCTCACTCCCCCTTTAATTACCTATTGATATGGACATAGACTACTCTCCACCCTTTGGAAACACCTATTGATAGAGAGATTCACTAAGGGCAGGCGAGAGATTTTGGAAATATTGCAATTTTACCCACAGCATTGATTGATGACTAGAATCTCAGTTGTGTTCTTACATTCTTCCCATCTCTGATGGGTTTTGTATGCATCTCCTGAAATTTGAAGGCATTTCTAACACCACATTCATGCACTTAATGACTTAAATATAAGATCAGTGCTTTCCTGTTATATGATCCAAATCTGAAATTCTAGTTCTTCACCAGCTCTCTAGAGAAAAAGATCTCATAATTACCCTGCTTACCTATCTCAGTCCTTATTCACACCATAGACACTTCCTGTGCCAGACACTGGGTATGTGAAAATGGGATATTGAGACCTGTTTCCTGTTCTTAAGAGGTTTGTAGTCTCCTGAGGGGGACACAGCTACAAAAATACATAGTTTATGAATGTGGAAAGAACTGGGATTGATGGATATACAGAGTATTATGAGAGATTAAGAAAGGAGACATAAGGCTTATTTGTCCAGGACCCAGTCTCATTTTTTCCTTAAGCAGTGCTGGGAAAAGGGGGAAGACCCCAAGAGAAGTGACGTATGAGCTGCACCATCAAGAGTGGTAAAGAATTTAACAGGTAGGGAGGAGGCATATCCTTCAGGAGGAAACAATGCGCAGAGATGTGCAAATAAACGTACAAAGACATGAATATGCCTGCAGAGCTCTGGGGGATGTTCAGGAAGGAGGCGTGGGGCCAGGGTTGGAAAGGTGAGCCTGTCCTTGAAGTGCTTTTTAGCATGCAGGTAACTTGAAGTACTGAATATCATGACAGAGAGAGATTTAGTCATACTCTGTTATAGAATAAGCCAGAGGCAGTGTGAAGGATTGATTGGAGGGGAACGGATTTGGGCAGTGAGAATAGTTGGGACCCTGATAAGAGAGGGTAGGGCCTGAACCAGTATGAACAGGAGGAGGGCCTGGATTCGAAAGATAGTTACCCTGGTGGGGCACTTAGACACAGTGGCTGGCTGGATGTGTAAGTAGAAGGTTTCTGGGAATAACCAATATTTCTTTCTTGGAGTATTTGTTTTCTATCAACAATATGTTCATGCAGATTATTTAACAAAAAATGGAAAATATTTAGAAAGCAGGAAAGTGACAAAAGGCTTATAAGACAAACATACATATCATTTTAATTACCAATATAATTAAAAATGTTTTCTGAGCTATATTCAATTACCTTAGTTTTCTAATTGATAATTTTTTATGTAAATTGCTTAAGCATTGTATTTATAGAGATTATAAAAATAGTGAACAGTAGTATGCTTTGCTTAGATTTAGACCAGGGCTAGTTCTGAAAAAAGGTTCATTTGAATATTATTATATACTTTATGTAATTAAAAATTTTGTCCTTGGTGTTTCAGGAATATTCACTTTTCTAACCAGCAAGTAAATAGACATCTTTTTCTACTGTATAACTATCTAATTTATGCAATGAAATCCTGTTAAAATTTGAAATAGTCTGGGAAATGAACAAAATGTAGGATTTTAACAGATGAAGCTTCTATTCAATTATGGTACGCATGTAAAACCCAATTGTTTTGTTTTTTTAATGGATTCATTCCCAGTTTTCCTTAAAAAAACTCTCTTGACCTATTTCTAACTAGTGTTTCCTTTGTGTCCCCTCCAGTAGAGGTGGCTTGCCAGCTACTCTAATTGTTCTCTAAGACAGCAAATGTGTGCAGCCATTTATAAACCCTTTTGTGCGAGGGAGACTGTAGCATGTTCCTCTTTTAATTTAAACAAACGAAAAAATAGTGTACTTTTCACACATCTGTTATTTAACAGATCTGTAATTTTGTGAAATATGACTTTCTATGATTCCTATTTCCAAGTTATTGTGCCTTTGGTTCTCACAGAGATAAAATAACGATCAACCTTTGAACTGTTCATTGACAGTATCAGTCCTATTCCGGATATTTAGAAATGGGGTACATAAGAATATATTTTTAAAAATCTTTAATAAGAGAAATGTTAAAAATAAAATATGACAAAAATAAATGATTCCCATTTATTTTTCACAAACTCATGTTTCTCAAATCCTTCTGACCACAGGATGTTTAATCAAATTATGGGCTAGGGGTTCTATCTGAGACACCATTTCAAAACTAAATAAGAGGAAGTATATTTTTAAACAACTCAATTGACTGTGATGAACTGAATAGAAGTAGCTAACTGTAAAATCACCGGTTTTCGTGGAATGCCTCTATGTTCCGTAATTCAAACTAATGTATTTATCATATACATACACAAGTGTTGTCGTGTGTGTATGTGTGTGTGTGAGGACTTGCATGTTGCCTACATCCAGACAGACTGTAAAGTTGCCACATGGTTGAAAATACTACCTTTGGATTAGCCCTTAGGGGAGAGAGAATTTAAGGCACTCTTTTCCCTAAAGCATGCTGACAGTGCATGATATTTTAGAATTTCAAGCAAATTATTTCCCCTTTACTCTCAATTCTAGAGAGCAGCACAGAATGGGGGAAACTGAATGGAGACCAGGGTTCTGATCTTAACATTTGCTTTTGCAAGGAAACCTTAGACAAATTACTTATCCTCTCTGGGTCCAGCAGCCTGTCTTATAATTGTGGATGATAATGTCTCCTTTGCAAGTTTACCTGGGAATTAAATATGATAGTAGGCGTGAAGGAGCCAAAGTGTAGTTGTTGATGAATAAGAGTGAGCATTGTTCTAGTTGTTGGAATATATTTCATGAGTGTGGACCCAAAATCTGTCTGTCTCTGGAGCCACAGAAACGTTCACATTTGACTAGTATAACATGTTCCCTGGCATCATTTTTTTCTCTAGGATAAACATCTCTAGTTCCATCAGAGAACCCCATATGCAGATATGTTCAGTGATTAAAAGCCCAGCTTTTGAGTTTGCTCGAAGTGGGGGGAGATCTTGGCCCTGTGTGATCAATGAGCAGTTAAAACCTTCCTGAATCGATTTTTCATCACCTCTAAAATAGGAATAAAAATGCCTCATATGGTTTCAGTAAAGATTAAATAGGAAGTTTTTCGAGCCTAGTAAGTGCTTAAGTAACAGCATGTATTATTATTAGGCATGAGTTTTAAGTTTCTTTTTTTTTTTTTTTACAATTTATTTTATTTTAGTATCATTAACCTACAATTACATGAGCAATATCGTGATGATTAAACTACCCCCTTCATCAGGTCCCCCCCCACCAACCCTATTACAGTCACTGTCCATCAGCGTAGTGAGATGAGAATCACTACTTGTCTTCTCTGAGCTGTACAGTGTTTAAGTTTCTTACCATCCCAATTGCTGCTTAAAATGAGCAACTCCTTGTGATATGATTTCAGAAGCAGTCGGGTGAGTAATCTTCCCAAATATGAAGCCAGTTCCCCACAGAACAGTAGTAATTAAAAACCCCTTGTTAAAATACACATATACTTGACAGAGAGGAATTGGCTGTGGAGAATACCTTTCACTGCCTTTCTATGTGAAAGAGCAGGCAGCGATCTAAGGACAGTGCCACGGCCACAGAGCGTGGGATGGGCTGCTGACAGTTACCCCGTCTGCATCGCCCTTTCTCAGGAACGTCTAAGGAGGTGGAAGGAAAAGTAAACGTTATTTGTAAATACACACAGATACGTGAAAATGCACAAGATGAGAAAACCAGGGCCTCTTTGGGCTGAGACTTCCCTCGTGATCAGAAAGGAAGTTGAGGAACTGAAGTGTGGCCTTGATGGGAAGTTAGAACCAATAACAAGGTGACAGACAGACCCGGCTGGGAGCTGAACACTGCAGTGTGCTTGGGAATAAAGATAAGGAGGGAAAAAAGGAAAAAGTAGATTTCATTCTGGCTATAAAATCAGCTAGGAGTGCAGTCTCTTTCCTCAGTGGGACCTAAAGCCATGGTGCTAGTCCAGGAAAGCCCTGTTAATGAAAGACAATATCTTGGCATTTATAGCAACTAATGACTTAGTCAGGTTTCCTTCATTTTAGCACTTTTCCTTTCATATGAAAATTATGTTTGTTATGTTTGTATATTGGTCTATTCTTCGAACTCCTTGCAGGCAGAGGGTTGTTATTCGCCGTTACCTTTGATTTCTGAGCTCCCTGCGGAGTGCCTGCACCTTGAAAGCTTACTGAACTCAATAGAGCTGGGGAAGTGGTGGAGGAAAGGGGAGGGTGCATGAGGAGGACAAGGAGGTGACACTGCGATAAAGAGGTTTGAGAGCACCCAAGACGCGCTCTACCTGATTCTCATTGTTTCTGGCATGGCTTGAGACTGTTTGGCTGCCAAAGCAAGACAGTAGAATGAAGAGGAAGGCGAGGAGGGTGTGGAGCCAGCCATCTTGGGGTCTCAGCCTGCCTGTTCCCAGGAGGCCACGCGCCCAGGCCAGAACTGTGCTTCTCTTCCCGACACCTGTGGCTCAGCACCTCCAAGATCCAGAACAGCTCCTGTCACCTGCAAGAACCTCAGTTCACTGCCACACAAGGGGTAAGGTGGAGCGGGGTGCAAGGGAAACACAATTCAGGCAAGTAAAGGACAAAACAGAAGGAAAACAACTGCCTGGAAGAATAACAATGACTAGAAAAAACAAAAAGTGTATCATGGTGTGGAGAAAGTGAAGGTTCCTGTGGCCAGGATTCTCACCCGGCCCTTGTTGGCTAGCTCACTACACACGTGTGGGCAACATGTTGTTATTGACTCTGTAGAAAGATCCCTGCCCAGTGCTCTGGGCTGCAAGGCTGCAGGAGAGCAGAGGCTGAGGACGGAGAGTGAGACGCCTGCGGGGACAGAGCGGCCCAGAGGCAGAGACTGGCTTGCTGCGTGCAGACTTGCTCTGAGTGGATGGGAGTCTAGTGATTGACCTGCCACCATGGGAACAAAGTTGGGTATAAACCCTTTTACCAGAAGAACATTCCATAGTCATTTTTTGGTCTCATTGAATCCATAGTGAACTTGCCTAGGCTGAAACCCATTGGCAAGACATGTGGTGTTCGTTGCTCATGCTATTTCCTTTTTACGTTCAATTTAATCAGTTTTAGGATGGAATGGTTTTAGGTTTATGTCATAATTTCCTACCATTGTGTCTAGGGCTGAGACTCCATTCAAACATTCTAATTATTAGCATGCAGTAAATTTATTTCCTTGTACATACTGTTATAGCCATCTCACTATAGCTCCATATTTTTCATAAAATGTTCTGAGAAAGGATGTTTAATCAAAGGTCTGTAAATGGACGAGAATTTCAGAAACCACATGTGGTTTTATTATTCCCTGAAATGGCTGATATAGCTCAAGATGTGTCACCTTTACAATATCTGAGGGCCTGAGTCATGTTTTCTCCTTTCTGATGCCAAGTCCCTTTGGATTACTCAATTGATACGTTCAAGTGTGACTACTTTTCAGACTTTTACTTGTTAATTTTGCTTTGGCAAAGCTGTCTTTGAATAATCTGGGATTTTTGGCAACTGAACAACTAGTTCTCGTTAAAATTAACAACAGTAGGTTCAAAAGCATCATGTGAAGTCTGTACAATTCTGTGTTCTCATGACTTTTACAGCACGTGAGGGAATTTATCACACCCTCTTAGGAAGTAGAAAAGGCAGGCATGTTAATTCAGAGGCATGACATCATTTCCCTCAGCATGTCTAATGTAACTAAAAATAAAAGGTAAGCGATTGTGTCTACATTAGCACAAAAAGAAGGGAAATTTTACGTTTGTCTGGCTTACTCGTTATTCAGTGTGGCCTGTTGGATAAATTCCACCGAGGCCGCCCACTAGCATCGCTGGTTGGAGATGCAGTCTTCCGTTAAAGGGACTATAGTCTGCATCAGGCTCTGCATGTGGTGCCTGTGGTCCCCAGTGCACGGCCCTCACCTAGCTAAGGGCAGAGACACAGATGGGATGAATCTGGGAGGTGGAGGTGAGGCGTGCAGCCTGGTCCCTGGTGAAGCGTCAGGCTTCCTTGACAAAGACTGATGTGAAGGAGGAGTGGACGTTGAGGGAGGAAAGGGAATATGTGAAAGGCCACGGGAGAGCATGGAGAGTTGAAGAGGCTGGAGCCCCGTGCGGAAGGGTGGGTGGGAGGTGGGCAGAGGAGTGGGAGATGAGTGTGAAAAGTAGAACCTGAATGTTCCAATACAGAACTTGCATTTTATTTTGCTTATGTATATATTTGGGAGCAAAAATGTTTTGTCCATTCTGGAAAAAGACTGGGAACATTTTAATACAGTTAAATGAATGGACCACTGAGTTCACCGGGAAAGTCAAGGGAGACGCATTCAAAAATTTTTCTTCCCAGAGGGATTCTGCCCCTGATGTGCAGTGATTCATTCACATCAACCACGATGCTATTATTTTTATTTAGATATAATTCACCTAACCATGAAATTTACCATTTTAAAGGGTCCGATTCAGTGGTTTTTAGGATATTCACCTGGATGTGCAACCATCATCATTATTCCAGAACATTTTCAACCTATCCAAAAGAAATCCATTAGCAGTTACTCTCCGTCCCACCGGCCCCAGCCCCTGACAACCAGTCATTTAGTTTCTGTCCCTGTGGATTTGCCTAATCTGGACATTTCATACGACTGGGAGCATACGATGTGAGGTCTTGGTGCTCGGCTTCTTTTCCTTAGCGTGTTTTCAAGGTTCATCCATGCCATAGCACGATTCACTACTCTGTAAAACTCTAAGTTAAGTCTGAACAGAGTTTTCATCCCGGAATGGGGTGTGGCACTGAGATGGGGCCCATGCGAGAAGGGCAGGCCGGTGGGGGGGGGTCCCACTGTCTGATGCTGCAGTGTTGGGGAGCAGAGAGCATGGTTTAGTCATTGACCCACTGCAGGGGGTTGTTAATGTGCCCAGGGGACCTTCGGGACTTCCTGTCTTAGACAGGACTGGCATGGGGCAGGAGAAGGACGGGTCTACAGATGGGAAGGCACTCCGAGGCCGACTAGGAGGGTCTGGGGAGGGCACAAGCAATTGTGATGGAAAAGCTAGCAGTTTCTGGTGCAATAAAGCTGAAGTCTCTTGTTCAATTGCATCTTTCAGCGAGAGTCATCATCTTAACCCCCAGGCATAGGTTCAGAGGGTTTCAGCTGTGAGGTCTTACTCAGATTTTAAGAATCTTCTTTAAGGAAGTGAAACATGACCATGATCTCAGTCTCTCACTTTGCTGGTGGTCCCTTGCCCTGGGGAGGAAATCAAAGTGGCAGGACCTGTCCTGCTAAACAGCCTGCAGGTTGGTATCAGCTGGCACCTGTGGACTGAGATTGAGACACAGGGCACAGTTGGAGCCACACACAGGCCATGGCTGCAGGGAGCCAGGCAGTGCTGGAACCCCAGGATTGGAGGCCAAGAAAACCAAGGCTGAAACAAGGAGGGAGGGGTGTGGAGGCACGATACGCGGGCACTGTCCTGGGAGTCCAGGATGCAGGCGGAGCCAGCATTCATCCATTCACTTATTCAACAGTGTCTACTGAGTACCCCAGGTGTGCCAGGTCTCATCTGTGCTGGGAAGAACAGTGAATTAAACAGGGGCCTCTCTCTCATGGAGTGCACAACATAGTGCGCTGAGACAGACATTGTACAAATAAACAACTGAATATATTTCAGATGGGATAGATGCTGTGCGGGCGAGGAGGAAATTCCATGGGGATGAGAAGTGCTGGGAGGGGCATTGGGAGTGTTACTGTCTTTTACAGGGTGGTCAGGAAGGTCTCCTGAAAAAGATGGCATTTGAGTGCAGACATAAAGGAGGTGAAGAGAAATGCCATCTGGATGAAGATCCTGTCACGCAGGAGGACCAGCACATGCCAAGACCCTGGGGCGGGAGTGTGGTTTGGTGCTCAGGAACCGAAAGTGCCACATGTGGCTGTGGTGGGAGAGCCGGGGGAGCTGAGGCAGAGAGTGGTGACAGTGAGGAAGGAGGCGGTGTGATTGGCAACATGGGAGTGTTTTGTAGGCTAAGGACTGTGACTTTTCCTGAGTGACATGGGAAGCTCTCAGTACATGACTTTTCATTCAGCTCACCATTTCACCTTGGTTTTTGTATGTTTTCTGTAGCCACATCTTCTCCAGGGCCCTGACTGCCACCTGAAGCTTTCTTTCATGGTTTTATGTAGACATTGGGTCACTCATTCATTTCACATGTAGTCAGGGACTGAACTCAAAATTGTCACAACTGTATTTGTATTGGAATACGTGTTTCCAGAACGGCCTAGGAGAGGAAAGAGGAGATGCAGATGGTGCTGCCAGAGCCACTGGGTAGTGGGTGGGCCATGGGGAGGTGGGATAGGAAGCATGGGGATGCCCTGAGAAACAAAGAGAAAGCCAGTGCAGAATCAGCAAAATGTCCTTATCATGTTCTCTCAAGGTCAGGTGAATCTGATGGAAAGCTGTAATGGAGGGATATATCAAACACACCAAGGTCGGTAACACAGACACATGGAAAGGAGGAAGGCCAAAGGGAAGAAGGCTCTAGGAGATAAGCACAGAGACACATGCTTTCTACTAGCCGAGGTAGAGGTAGCGTTAACAGCCCCATCTAGCATTCTGTTTTCCCTGCTGTCGGGCGTGCGTGCTACCTGCCGCCCACCCCCCTGATCACTGTGCAGATCCTGCCACAAATGCACAAGGTGTTCTAGGATGTGACGAATACGGAGATTTCCTCACTCAACTTGTGCAGACTTCCTAGGCACAGACAGCTGGAAATCCTGCAGCTGGCTTCCATCCATGTGGAATACGTGGTTACCAATAGGTGACATCCTAATCCTAACAGCTCGTTAGGATTCAGGTTCATAAAGATACACAGTGGGTTAAAAGAATGGTAACAATTGCCTTCTGCACGCCCAAGCATAGAGCATACACACTCAGGATTCTACACACAACCTCACGCACACATGGGAATGTCAATAAAAATGAAATGCTTCCCCTTAAAGCAGTGGTACTCACCGAGGGACTGTAAACACAATATTAAACAAAATATTCAGCAATTTGAAGAATGCCTCCATTAAATAGGTATTTAATTGACTTCAGAAGTGATGTTCCATTTAGAAATCTGTAGTGGGTGGGATATATAGGGTTCTGATATGAGTACCATCTTAATTTTAGGTACTTTAAGCAGGGTTATGATAATAGGTGAATTGAATGGAGAATGAACTAGAATAGCTCATTTTCTTTTTTGCAGAGAAGAAACCGTATCCTTACAGTTTGCATCTGGGTGGGGGTAGTGCTTTCTAAATCCCCTTCATCCCAAAGATTCTTTCAACATGCCTTCTCACTTACCAGATATGGTTCTCTCCCCAGACGGCATCCGTATCATACAGTGCCCATGACATCTTCTATTCCTGGCCCACTGTGCTTCATCATAGAACTTAGCTCTGCTTCGTATATTATGTATCTGTGTATTTACTTATTTTCTGCCTCCTCTCCATTATGAAAATGTGAGCTTCATAGGAGCTCGGTGTTGTTTTAACTGCTGTAATTCTGGCAGTGTCCGAACTTTGAATTAATAATATATTTGTATGGGTATCTCACACATATTTTTGTTGATTTACATGTTATTCATATCCTGTCTTCTCTTGGGCTCTATGAAAACATGATTTGGATTTTCTGACGGCTAGTGTATGTCTAGGGTAAAAAAGTGCTGGAATAAAGTGCTTCCTGCCTTGGTTTGACGGTGGTGGTGTATACCAAAGTGTTTGGGGACAGACCCTTCCTCGTGTACACAGTTACAAAGGGCCTCAGAGCAAGTTCTGTGACTGAGACCCCCTCAGCCAGACTATAGAGAGGGTAGAGAAGTTTCGTAGAGAGATGTTCCCAAGTGGACGAGATGAGAGGGGTTCCCCTTAACAAGCCTGGTGACCCACACAGGGAACTTAAGACGTGTGCTCACCAGTGTGTTGCAGTCTGAGTGATGGAGGCCTGGGCCCAAGCACTCTGATGAACAGGAGAGAGGTAGCTATCCTGGCATCGGCCCGCCCCGCCCAGGCTTGTTGGGTAAGGCATGTGAGAGAATTTTCCATAGGCCACACCTGAGCTGAGTGGGACAGCGTGAGAAGTGGGAGGTGACGTGGAACTCCTCAAGGTTGTGGCAGGTAGATGGTGACCAGTGGGTATAGAAATGAATGTACTGTAGCAAGGAGGTCCTGAGTGACCAGACTTTCCAGGGGGTGAGCCTAGTCACCTGCTGGACCCATCCCGCTCAGAGCCACCCAGCCCAGTGGGAACGGCCCATCCTCCTGCCTTTCCTGTGTCCAGGGCTTTGGCCTGGGTGGGGTCAAACTGCAGCTACTGTTTGGGAGAACAGAAGGGGACCAGAAACCACCTCCTCTCCCTCCCAGGAAGCAGATTAGTGTTCTCAGTGTGGGGCGCTGATGGCAGCAGCCCCGAGAAAGCTGACCTTTGAATTGCAGAATAAACGTTGAAAGTTTATTTAACAATTTTGGCTGGACTTATTCTGATTGGAGAATTGAAATTATGTTTTGTAACTTAAAGTGATCTCAGGAGTGTCATTATATGAGTGAGCAGAAAAATCACGGGATTTACCCAAATTCCCCTCCCAAGGCAGAGAAAGGTTACTTGCATGAAATATTTCCCTCCCACTAACCTTTAAAAAAATGTGCCTTGACATGTCACTAATCAGGCTTTAAAAACTTAGCGGTTATATTATTTTCTAATATTTAAGCAGACACTTGAAAAATAATTTTACCATGTAGATTAGAGCAATATTGTAGATGGGGTTGTAGGCTGAGACTCATAGGGGTCATTGAGAATTACATGGTGAAACACTCCTTCCTAAAATTCATTATGGTAGATTTAATGAGAAATTAATTCAAGAAATCTCATTGTAGTTTAATAAATGAAACCAAACACGTAGAGTGATATATTTAGGTTTGAGAAGAAATATAGTAATCTGTGGGGATTGTTATGATGAACAGAATTGCATTATATATTACATATTATATGGATGTTGGAATGTATCATTTGGGGTATCTCCCTTCATTAGCAATCATCTGTATATAAAAATTTTTTTTAACCAAATTAGCCTTTCATTTTGTAAGTGACAGTTGGCTAATATTTTTGAATAAGTGTTACTTGGGTTTGGAATTGCTGGCTGATAGTTTGAAAAGGTATGTTATTGGAATTATTGAAGTTAATTCAAGTGAAAAAGCACACACAAAGTAAATTTTCTTTTCTAGCTATATGAATGCAAATTACTTACATATAGTATATATATTGTGTAATATATATATATTTGGTCAAAGGCATGGAATTGGAAACATTGTAAAATTAAGCACTTTTATTCCTGTTAAATATTAAGTGTTTATATCTTGTAAATAAATACATCCTTAAATGAAAAATTTTTTAATATTTAAATTAAATAGCATGATTTAATTTAGCTGCTTAATCCTGAATCCTCTTAACTTAAAAAAGTAAAAAGCAAAAGATAATTAACTAGTCCCTCAGAAATCCCTACTGTCTTGCTGGAGCCTACTATAGAGGTTTAAAAAGCTAAATACTCATTTTCCCTGCTTTCCTTGTGGCTCCAGGTGGCCATGTGATGAAGTTTGGCTAATGAAAGAGAAACACAAGTTCGCTAGGAAAATTCTAGTTTTCCTGATAGAACAGATAGAACGGATGTTTGCTTTCCCTCCACTTCTTCTTACTTTGAATATGGATTTATTCAAGCTGTACTGGCCATTTTATGACAAGTAGAGAAAATCCCACAATATGAAAAAGGCGAAAGATTTATGCGATCTGAAGAGAAACCAGAGTATGAGAAAATCCCACAACATCACTGGGATGCTGGTCTTGACATCGTTGAGTAGTGGCCTTCCCAACTCCTTGACATGTGAGAAAAACAAACCTATATCAGTTTAGCAACTGCAAGGCAATCAGTTACTTGTAGCCAAAAGCATTTTGGACAGAACCCAAAACCAAACCCAACCTTGTTGACTGTCGTTAGGACTGAAGTTGCTGTTACCTCTATGCAGTCATCCATTTGGCCCTCAAACGTCTTAGTAACATTTATTGAATATTACTCTGTGCTAGGCCCTTAAGATACCAAGAGGAAGGCAAAGGAGCTGCCCTTGCAATGAATAAAATTTAACTACAACTGACAAAAGTGTGATACATGCTGTAATACCAGTGTGAACATACAACGTATAAGCTGTATTAAAAGAAGCAGCCTGGAAGAGTCCAGGAAAGCTGGGAGAAGTAGTGATGCTAGGACTAGGACTTAGGCATTTACCAGGTAGAGAGGAATGAGAAGAGAATTGCAGGAAGGTGGGGATGATGCAGTGGGGCACATGGGGAGCGCTCGGCAGCACCAAGTGACTGTGTTTTGTAACTTTTGTCGGGTTCTTCATAGCGCTTGGGCTCTGGAGTCAGATTACTGGGGTTCAGATCCTGGCCCCTCTCCCTTGTAGCCGTGGAACTACAAGTAAGAGGTCTAGTTTCATTCTCCTTACCTGAAAATCGAGGTTTTATGACTTTGTGGGTTTTTGGGGAAGATCAAATTAGCTAAATCACACAAAGCTTTTAATAGGTGCCTGACACATAGTAAGGATTCCATAAACGCTACATCTTGTCAGCTGATCATGCAGACAGACTGTATTGTGGATGTGGGGTGGCCTGAGAAGAATCTGAGAAGGCTGAATGAGGCTAAGTTGTGAGGGACTTCGTGTGTCCTGCAGAATGACTTGAACTTGATCCTACAGTCATCGGGAAATTTGTGTGGGTTCTGGAGCAATGGCCTGGTTATTGAATTCTGTGGGCACTTCATCTGTGTGATATATGGTGATTCTCTTCTTGAAGCTTCTCAGTTCATCTCGTAGATACTATTTTTTTTCTTGGTTTTGTTCCTATTGTAAGTCTTGTCCCCTTCCAAGCCATCCTCAGTACTGCTGCCTGAGGAATCTTCATAGAAGGTAATTAAGATCAACTGACCTGATTAGAGCTGGAAGTGGCTCCCCATTCCCTTCAGGTAATGCCATATGTGACATAAGGGAGACGTGACTAGGCTCCTGCAAACCCCAATAGGATCGTATTTCCTCTGCCTTTCCATGAATTTTACTTTCTGATCCTATCATATGTAACTCCTGGGAATTCCTCAGTTTTGTTGCTATTTTTCCACACCATGATTTTGCAGGAGCTGTTTCCTCTCCCTTAGAGATCCCTTTCCTCTCTCTATTTGGCTTGTGGTTTTTGCTCATTCCTTAGAACTTCACAGAAACGGCGTGCCCATAAATATCCTCACTTTTTATTTTCAAGCTAAACTTAGCCTTGTGCTGACTCATTAAGCAAAGAAAGAATGATTTGTTATACTTCATCTTTATATAACTGGTGAACATTCTCCAGGAGGGACTAATTTACTGTTTCCTTCTGATCAAAGACATGCTATTGGGTACATTTTATTCCATAAAATTGCGAGGCAAGGTTTCAGGGGACGATCATTCTCAGCCTTGACCTACGCTACATGGTGTGTGAGGCTAAGAATGGACCAGAATAGAGGGAGCTCAGTTACTATTTAAGAATTTTTACATTGGATTAGATAGCATTTTGATTATTGCCCTGGATAGGATTTTCAGTTACTAAAATGAGTCCATTTTAGGGATTGGAAGATTTTCGTCATGGGAATGATGGGGAAGGTCGGCCCATATCATGCCAGATGTCATCCAGGGCAAGGGAAGAAAGCAGTAGAGTAAGTTAAAACAGGGGTCATGAGAAGGGATAGCAGGGCTTTCTGCTTCTGTCCTGCTGAGTCCAGCTTGTGTAATAAAATTATTTTATCTCTACAACTGAAATAGGCTCAAAGATTCCCTGTTTCTTACTGAGTTTGGACTTACTCTAAAAGAAGGGATGAGTTTTGACTTGTGGCTGTTCTGCATTTGACAATAAGCTCCTACAGAATGAGTTAAGGCTCAACAAAAAATGCTGAGAATACATCATTATTTCAAATTTCCTTATCATAAATAGTGGTAAAAGTTTATGAACAAAGTTATTTATTGAAGTTTGTGCACCTTTGAAATGTTATACCCATGTATATATCCATAAAGTTAAGTAGTCTAAGATATTTCCTCTCAATGGAAAATTAGGCAGTTATTAGAAATGAGGTTTATACAGTGATAAAATGTTGAAAAAATACCATGTAGCTGTAGTATAATTGCGATCATATTGAAAACCCTTAAGTTAATGGCAATGTATACAAATGTTTGTATTGGGGTGTTAGAATTATGAATAATGTTTGAGCTTCTTTCTACTTTTTTGTATTTTCCAGATATTTATGGATTCCTTCTTTTCTCCCTCTCCCCCTTCCTCTCTCTCTCCCTCCCTTCCTCCAATCATACCTTCTTCCAGTCCTTCCTTCCTTTCTTCATTTGAGCCCCTGTTGTGTTTTAAGATCCCTTCCAGGCCTTGGGAAGCCATCAGTATAATCAGCAAAGCCAATTCCAAATTTGACTTGCTGGCAGGTTGGGGAGTAGATTGGGGAGAAGTAGAGGGGGAAGGCAGGTAGGAGGCAATGATGACAAATCCAGTGCAAAGACAGATGATGGAAGCATGAACTACACAGGTTACCCTATCACCCTTTTCTTCTCCCAGAAGCTCTTCCTGGATAATTTCATTATTCTGTAGTTCCTCCAGGCCTTTGTTCAAATGTCACTTCTTAGAAAGGAGTTGTAGGACCACCCAGCTCCTTTACTCTCTTATCCTGCCCCAGTTCCCTCCCCCACTTATAAATAGTCCTTATCCCTACTTGGCTAATGTTATAGGATGAATTTATACATTATTTGTCTATTTGTTTATTGGGGTGTTTTCCTCCATGGAACATAAGCATGAGATAGGGATTTTGTTCATTGTTACATTCCTGTCATTTAGAAATGTGTCCCTCTAGGACACAGGAGAGGTTTAATAAATATCTGAATGTTTAAACAAGTGATCCCTAAATCTGTGTCCTTGGCTTTGACTCCTGAGTTCCAGATGTATATTTCCGATGCTAACACTTTAAAGTGTATCCTGAGTATACTTTGAACTCCAGATGTTCAAAGCTTCTTATAATCAGCCTCCTTCCAGACACATCTGCTTCACTTCTTGTGAAATACTCTCCATATCTTTGTCTTTCAAGTCTTCAGCTCAGCACCTACATTCCTTTGTCACCACATCCTCTTTGCCTGGCTCTCTAGGAGAGAGCACAAGATGGCTTTGCCCTGGGATATGTGTACTGTGGTGCTATAGCAGAGGGCTGAGAGCTCATATTCTTTCCACTTGTTGGTATGTTAATGCATTTTCTTGTATAGTCTTGTCTGACTGAAGAAGTTAGTATCCATACACTAGAGTTTTTCTGATCTTTGTATTGAATTAGCATATTCTCCTCTACTTGCTTGAACATGCTTGCTTCTAAGTAGGGAAACACTGGCCTGATTTACAGCACTATCTATTTTAAATATGGCTAGAAGGAAAAGATGGAACACTTGTAAGGGTATTCTGTGTATTTTTTACTGATCATGGGCTCCGAGTAATATTTATATATATATACTTTTTTCTTTTTTTGTGGAGGAGGGGAAGAAACAGTAATTGAAATATAGTAATACCCTTTTTTGCTTTAACACTAAAATTTAATTCTATTCAAGGTATTTAAATAAGAAGTACACAAGTTTATTTGTTCATGACATAGCCTCACTAGATGTTGCTTTTTTTTTATGTGTCTCATCCATTTCTATGAAAAATAAGACAGGGGAAAGGATTGACATTCTCTGAAACGTCATCAAACCACAGTTTCAAATACAAGGGAACATTAGTTACTCTGGGGAGATTCCAACAACTCTGAGACTCATGTTTCTGATTTCAAGAAGCTTGCAGGCATTGCTAACAACAGTATAATACTGCCAAAATAAGTTACATATATTTTAACATGTCATAGGATATGTGTATCACACTCCTTCCTCCAGCAAACTGAAGTACCGAGCCTAAATTTTTGCCTCACAAAGAAACAGGAAATGAGGCCACGTAAGACACTTGAGTTTAGCAATCACCACGTTTCGCTTTTGGGCTTAAGAGGCCGTCACAAACCTTATTTGTAGATGCTTCCAAAGATTAAGTTATTAGAGTTAAGGAGATGCAGGTTCTAGAAATGTCTAGTTTTGCATTTTATGGCACTGTTAAACTCCAGCATGAAAAATAACGTCTTCTGTAAAAGTGCATTCGCACCCCCGGTTAAATGAGGCTGTCCCTGCCCACGCGCTGCTGTCAAGGAGGGTAGGGCTTGTAGGGGTGGGATGGTCTGTGCAAGGAGGGGCCTGCTGGTGGGCGGGTCCTGGTGGGCGCAGTGGGGCGGGTGGGGGCGGGTTCTGGAGGGAGGGGACCCGTCAACTAAGGGGCCGGGCGGATGGGGCGCGGCTTGGGAGGAGGAGCGGCTCCTGGCAGGAGGGGAGAGACCTGTAGGGAGGAGAGTGTCCTGGCGGGCAGAGCGGGGGCTTGAGGGGAGGGAGCAGGAGGTGGGGCTCCTGGGGTGGGGGCGTGGCCAGACGGGAGGGGCGTGGCCCGAGGGGGCGGGAAGGGGCAGGCAGGGGCGGGGCCTGGGTGGAGCGGGGCCTGGCGGGGGCGGCGGCGGCGGCGGCTCCTCAGCTAACGGTTTTGCTGGCGGGCGCGTGCCCGCGGGTGGGCCTCCGGGGGGCCCTTGAGGTAGGGGAGCGCGCGGCCGCCGCCTCCGCTTGCTCCTCCCCAGCGGATAAGGCTTCTTCTCCTCCACCTCGTCTGATGCCGCCGCGTTCCGGGCCGCGAGGCGGGCTCCTGCCGGGCCTCTGGGACCGACGCCGTGGGCCGTGACCAGGCGCCGGCGCGCCGGCTCGGACGCGGGCCCGCAGTGAGGGCCTCGCGATGGGGGACAGGTAACCCCTCCCGGGCCGGGCCAGGGCCACGAGGGTCCCGCAAGGAGATCCTGGGCAGGAGCGCGCGCTCGGCGGGCAGGGGTCTCACGTTTGCCTTTTGCGCAGGTGGCTCCGCGTGACCGTGCTCCCCGGCTGCGTGGGCTGCAGGACCGTGGCGGCGCTGGCGTCCTGGACTGTACGTGATGTCAAGGAGCGTATCTCCGCCGAGACGGGCTTCCCGGTGGCAGAGCAGCGGCTGTGGCTCGGCGACAGGGAGGTAAGGCCGCCGGTCCCCTCTGCTTAGGCGTGCCATCTGTGCCAAGGGTGTTAGCACAGGCGTGCCATCTGTGCCAAGGGTGTTAGCACAGCAACTTGCTAGGGGGTGAAACTGAGCAAGCTTATCTTTATTTCGTGAAGACGTGCTCTTTTAATGGTCTCTCTGGAAATAATGCTTTGTAAATAACATGAACAGAATGACACGACTGTGTTCCTATCGTTAGTTGTAATTTTTGTTCATTTACCGTTTCAACATTTATGTCCCCCGCTCCCCTCCTTGGATTTGGTTTGAATTTTCACTTCCTGAATTTAAAATACTTTTTTGGTAGGCATCATAGACAGAGAGCTTTTAAAAAATGTTCTTGTTCAGAGACATTATCATTGAAATGACTTAATCATTACTCATATTTTTCTAATTGTGTTATATAAGTTAACTGGAATGTTGGTAAATATCTTCACCTTTTATGTCTTAGAAATTTCCCCCATTTTTGAATCACAGAAATTTAGGACTGAAAGGATCTCCAGACACACTTTAATACAGAAGCTATTATTTTGAGGGGTAAATTTATGTTGAATTTTAATGCAAATGAATGACCTAGCCAATCAAAACTTTGGAAAATAGGAGTATTTCATATTATCATATACAGGCATACCTCAAAATATTGTGGGTTTGGTTCTAATCCACTGCAATAAAGTGACTATTGCAATAATGTGAACCAAATTAATTTTTTGGTTTCCTAATGCATATAAAAGTTATGTTTACACTATGTACTGTTGTCTAATAAGTGCAATAGCATTATGTCTAAAAAACAAATGTACATACCTTAAAAAGTACTTATTGCTAAAAATGCTAATCATCACCTGAGCATTTAGCGAGTTGTAATCACTGATCACAGATCTCTACAACAAATATAATGAAAAATTTCAAGTATTGTGAGAATTACCAAAATGTGACACAGAGACATGAAGTAAGCAAATGCTGTTGGAAAAATGGTGCCTATAGACTTGCTTTACTCTGTGTTGCCACAAACCGTCAATCTGTGGGAAAAACACAGTATCTGGGAAGTACGATAAAAAGATGTATGCCTCTGTATCCTTTAAAATTGATGAAAATACTACAGTTTTCTTAAAGGAGGAGTTAAATGGATATGTTTTACTGAAAATTAACTTATTCTTTTATCCTAATAAATATTTTTACTTTTTTATATGGTAAAAGAACACCATTTTCAGGATTTAAAAGAAGCAAAGAAGAGCTGAACAGATATACAAGGGATACTTGAGTTGTGTGGAATGATATTTCAAGTATTGGATTTCCTTCCTATTCAGTACAAATATTGGCAAAATACTTGGTACTTGTGATTTCTAATCCCTTAATGTGACCTTGACCTCTGTGTACCTGGGTCCACTCTCTGTCTCTTCCTACTTGGACACAGATTTCTGGTTTCCTGTACTTGTGTTCCTCCATGGATCAGTCCTCCATACTGCTTCCCCAAGGTGTTTGGTGGCATGAAGACAGACAGTGACTTGACTGAGGACTTTGGACAGAATTGAGAGCAAAGCGTGTCATTCTTACCTCTTTTTCTGAGCCACCTTCTCTCTCTTAACTTTCCTGGGTATGCTCTTCTGTTTCTATCCCCACTCCTGCCATAGTCCAGACTGCTGAAGAAGTGATACTGTTAAGCCTTCAACAAGGACATCTTTGCAGTACTATATTTTCTTACCCTCTGCTTCCTTTTTTACCAGAGTATGGGAAGAAATAATTAAGTTTGTTTAGTCTACCCAAGCTGTTATTAGGAGGTATAATAATTGTAATGTCATCAGTTATTTTCATGCTTGTGCGATGGTGAAGATCATATCAACAGCAACAGATATTATTGAAGAAGGAGTTACCCATACCCCAGAGCGTTCATGGGCATTTATAGCCCTACAGAGAGGTGCAAGTGACCTCTTGAGAATGTCATTACTGGAAGTGCTAGGATGGTAGTCAATGACGGGTAAGATCTCCTGAAAGATGGGGACAACCTAAGACAGGCACATCCTCGAGTACAGGATGGCATCTCTCATGCTCATACAAAAACAAAAAGGGGGAAATGTGGGGAACTGCCTTTGAATCTCAGCCTCGCCACGAGGGTGGCCGCTGAGAACTGCCTTTGAATCTCAGCCATGCCACAAAGATGGCCACTGAGAACTCAGCCGTGCTGCGGGGGTGGCCACTGAAAGCCCCCTGGGGTTTAGCTGCGCCCACTCTGGTCCACTTCTTACGTCAGAGACAGCTGCGCATGCGCACAACTCTGTGCGTGATTTGGAAAAGTGAAAGTCGCCTTATTAGCATAGGTGACCGATCAGGAGAGACTTCACCCTATATATCCCATGCCCTGAGCCCCAATAAACGAGTTCTTGCTTTGACTGAACTTCCTGTCGCACCTTATTGTCTCTGGCCAGCGGCCAGCGGCGGAGGCTGCGGGAACGGGCGGACAGTCGGCGCTTACCTCCCTTACTCTGCCTGTCGGGGCAAGCCTCTCTCCCTCCCTTCCTCCCCTCCGCTGGCTTGGAGGGTCGCGGAAAGAGCTTGTAACACAAAGAGCTGTAGTCCTGACCGAGAGCAGGACCAGTGGGAGAGAGGCTAAAAACTCCGATAAGTATAAAGCTAAGATTCAGAGAAATGAAATACCATATCACAGTTTGAAGCTAGGTTTGTCTTGATTCCAAAGTCTATGGACTTTTTACTATTCTACACCATAGAGAATCTGTCAGGATGTCCATTGGGAATAAATAAAAGTTAAACGTAAAGTTCTTCAAAACAGAAAAGAGCTTAAACCATTAAACATGAACTTTAAAGAAGGATGGAGCTCACTCAGAAAACAAGCAGAGGGCAGTTTTATCCTCATTTAGAGGACAGGCCTATGACTTCTGCTGAACTGGTGAATTTAGCATTGCTAACATGTGCCATCAAAGAGGGTCACCTTTATGTAAGGCAATCTTTGGACACAGCTAGCAGCTGGCATGTACTTAGTCCTCGGTCTGTCACCTATCAGCCTCTTTCTCCTTGTCCCTTTTGCTTTTCCTGGCTTGGAAGGGGAATTTTGAAAGCTCTTCACTTTACCTCCTGTCCCATGAAGAGACTGAAGCTGTTTATTATCGCTGGGCATGTTTCTGGTTCTTTTTCTCCATACCAAATGTACTTGAGGCTCAAACCAGGAGGTTTGAAGTATTATTAACTTTCCTGGTTTTTAATTGATCAAAAATGTCTTTCCTGTCAACCTGGGAATCTTATGAACCTCTCTTGTGTCCTTGACAACTGAACAAAGGAAGAAGTGTTGGGAGATCTGGATTGCAATTAATATTGTATTGTTTGCTAATAATTTGGAGTGTGAGTTATTGTTTTATAGTGAATGAAAGTGAGCATCTCTGAGGTTTTTAAGGGAGGCTGAGGCTGGCATGGATAGAGACCCAGATGTTCAAATTATCTTATAATCTTCCTCTTTTAAAAATAAACTATATAAAGACTGAAACGGACAACTCTGAAGATTTCACTGTCTCTAGAGATGAATAGGACCAATGTTACTTTGGTTGGTTGGACTGATTTAGGGTCCAGGAAGGAGAAAGCACCAAGCAAAACCCTCAAAGCTTGGCAGGCCCAGGAGGAGAAAGCAGATGGCACTGCTGAGGTTATCTGTGCTGCTTGATTTCTCTTTAGGAAAGTCACCTCCTTGTTGATAGGCCGCTGATTACAGTCCACCAAAATGCAAGTCATACGAACAGGTGCATGTTTTCACTAACATGGCTCTATTCCTGTCTTCTTCCTTTCCCAGTCCTCTTTAAGATCTGGATACTTCCTCCTGCATTATAGATTTCCTTCCTCCCTTCCTGCCTTTCTTCCTTTAAACATACCTTAGCTCTACAGAATTGGACTAGCCCTCCTCAGCTTATGCCTGCCTGGCTCTCTTTTAGTAGTTAATTAGTTAATTAACTAACAATAGAATGAACAACCATGATGACATCATCTAAGCAGAGAACTAGGACACTGTTGCAGTTTATATTTACCTCTGTGCTTTTCCTCCTCAGCCCGCATCCTTTCTGTCTTCCCTTGCCCCTTTGTGTTTGTTATTCTGTTGTCTTTTTTGTAGTTGTTTTAAGGGTTTTATCATGTGTGTGTATGTATGAGTGTAATACATATATGCATGTGTGTATAACCAAATATATAACCTAAACAATGTGTTGTTTACTTTTAGTTGTTTATGAACTTTATAAGAAGTTTATTATTCTATAAGTAGTAACCTGGAAGGAGCTTTTTTCACACAGTATTATGTTATGAATATTCACTCATATTAACGTGCAGTTTAATTAATTCATTTTAAAATTTCTGTATAATATTCTAGTGTATCAACATGTCGTAGAATTTGGGTTGTTTCTAAATTTTTGTTGATAATAATAGTACTGCTATGACTATTCTTATCCATATTTCCTGTGCAGGGAGTTTTTGTAGGATGCTTTACGATTCAGTGGGAATATGTATATGAAAGTGCTTTATAAACTGGGAACTGTAACAGTGTGTTCAGATTTGTATTTAGAAATGGGGACTACAATGAAGCTAAAAACAGAAAGTAAGGAGTTCACGTGGGAGATTGTGATACAAACCGAAGAGGTGTTGAATCTAACAACTGGAAACGGGGAAGAGCAAGTCAGAGGCGAGACATCTTGGGATGGACATGCCGGGACCTAGAGGCTTTGGACATGTGACTTGGAGAGAGAAAACTTTCCCTGGAGCTTTCCAGTCCAAGCAGCTAGGTAGAAGGTGCCACTGTTGTTGAGATGCAAAGTAAAAGAGGAGAGAGAGAAGTGCTGGAAGGAAGCTAGTGAGAGTGGCTGAACTTCAGGAAACAGGAGGCAGTCAGTGGGGGATGGTGGGAGGCTGTAGGAAGTGCTGGGTTTTGATACCGTAAGTGATGTTCTTTACTGTCTGTGAGGGAGGTGTGCGTTACAAAGGTGGTTCTTCAGGTGAGGTTAGGAGTAATGTTGGTGGACAGCTGACCTGTAAGAGGTCACTCCATAGTAACACTTAAGAGAGGGCTTCTGGGGAGAAGGCTAATCTGGCTTTGGGTTATCTACCTTTTCAAAAAAGGCACTGGATCACACTGCTCTGTGGGTCATGCTCACACATATTGTACCCTGCCTGTATGAGAAACAAGACAATCACCGAAAGAAAAACAAGTATCAAGGTGTTTTCCAGGAAAGCCAGTTTCAGGAGGTTTACAGACCAGAGCACCCTCAGAGTCTGGAGTCCTCATTTGTCCCTTTCCTTTGCTGCACACCTTTTAGTAGTAGCATCTACAGCTGTACTTTCCAAAGTGTATCTCTAGGAATAATAACCTATAAGATGCCCTTAAAAACAGTGAAAAAAAATTTGTGGATAAAATTTGTGAGATAATCCTTTCTAAGAGTTAGCATACTTATTAATATGTTAAATTCCCTAAAACCCATATTATTCCAACTAATTTAAAACTTTTTTCTTTGGTCCTGTATCATCTGTTGACATCCCATGGAGCTCTGTTCTGAGCAATACACTTTGGAAAAGCTGATCGAAAGAATGATTTTGTTTATGTTGATGATTCTGAGTCATCATCAGAATATTTATTTTAAAGCAAAAATGTGTATAATTTAAGAAAATACCTTTAGGTTTTTAAAAAAATTCTTTGACTTAATTTCTATTCTTTGAAATGTTTGCTTCTTCAGAGCAACTTATTTTCTGATAAGGACAGCTAACAAGCATTATTTCTCAAGTGAGAAAAAAACTGAGGTGAAATTTTGAATTTACAGTATTAGGAATGATATTGCTTTTCATACACTTTATTTTCTTTTTTTCAGTTATCTGACTGGATCAAGATTGGAGATCTGACTTCTAAAAACTGTCATCTTTTTGTAAACCTTCAATCAAAAGGCTTAAAAGGGGGAGGTATAATATTGACTTTACCAGGAGTATATGCGATGTTTAGTTGCATGAAGATTATGTTTTAAAAGTGAAATGGAGGTGTATACCATGGGTTATCAGGGCCCTAGGAAAACAAGAGCCACGGAGCTAGTGAACTGTGAGAATGTGTGGAATATAGTCACCTGTGGGACAGAGCCCTGTTGGGACTTAGTCTAGATGGATATTTGTACCAAAAAGATGCAGTACTATATATATATAATTATATTATATACAGTGATGATTTTGTTATTTTAAGCACTGATTTCTCTTTCAATTATATACAAATTAAAAGAAAATTCTGTGCATTTGAGTAGTTAGTTGGCTTCCCCCCAAACTCCCTATACTTTGCTGTCGCCTATCTAAAGATAACCTGGTCAGTCAGTGCTAAGAATCTCTAGCTTAGGAAAGGCAGAAGGGTATTAGAACAGGAAAGCCATTGAGACAGTGACTGTGCTGAATTTCAGAACAATCAGAATACTAAGAGAGTTTGAGAATATCAATAATGTCATAGTAGGCACCACTATTTCTGGCTTATTATTTAGTGGCAAAGAATCCACAGAATAGTGCCATTTTTTCATTTGCCTTGGAAAAGAGCCAACACTGCCTCCCCCATCCCCTCCTTATGCTATTTCTTTTTGAATTAATATT
This sequence comes from Phataginus tricuspis, assembly GCA_029783875.1. Classification (NCBI taxonomy): domain Eukaryota; kingdom Metazoa; phylum Chordata; class Mammalia; order Pholidota; family Manidae; genus Phataginus; species Phataginus tricuspis. The sequence goes on along the minus strand of JAQQAC010002067.1, from coordinate 9,706,362 downwards.
TTGTGGCATTTAGTGTATTTTTGATCGTGTTTAAAAACTGAATTTATAGTTTAAAAACTTGAGATCTGATAAAATTGAATTTGTTTTACTTTCTCCTGGATGTGGTCAGTCAGGTAGATTTTTCACCCCAGAGTGGTGCAGTAAAATTCATGAAGTCACAACTTGTATAATTTTACTGTTTTGGAACCAAATAACACACTGGTAACAGGCCATGGGATTTTTTTTCTCAGTCATTTTGAATGTCTTGTGTATTGTAGGTCGATTTGGTCAAACAACTCCACCGCTTGTTGATTTTCTTAAGGACATTTTAAGAAGATACCCAGAAGGAGGACAGATTCTGAAGGTGGGGCATGTGTTGTGCACGGGTGTAAATTTACTTCGGTAAAAATGAGATGGAAGAAAAATTACTTAAAAGTCCTTTTAGTTTTTAAGTCTTTAAAAAGTGCATCTGGGTTTGAATGGCTACATTTATTTCCCTCCACACCGGATCTCACGCAGGATAGGATGGGCTGAGAATGCAGGCAGTCTGAGTATGTGGGGTCTCAGAGGCGAAGGAGCTCACTAAGCCCTTGTGCGCTATGACCAAGCCCAGTGTTGCTCTAGGGAGACTTTTTTTGTAATTTTATCTAATTACATAATGTAATTTTATGTAAAACATTGTACAGGGGCATCACAAATAAACCAACAGATCAAACAAATAAAATAACACAAAACCTACATTCAGGCGCCATGAACATATGTCCATATGACCCTTGGATTTAGAGGTTTGCTTTTTGGGAAAATTTATTTAATGGTTAATTATTTTAACTATTTATTTCTATTTACAATATGGTCTTTTTAGTTTAAATACACTCATTAAAAAACCCCAAAAACTGAACAACCATAAAAGAAAACAATAATGGAAGATACTGCAAAAATTAGATTTTATGTTTGAGCTTAATAGAAAACCTTAATTAATGGTAAAAGTAGATAAATTATTATGCATTTTCCTTCCCATTAATTTATTTAATTTTTATTACCTTCAATGTCTTTGCCCTCATTATGTTTTCTACTTTACATGGTAGATTTTTAGAGAATAAGGAGGAGGTCTATTTAATAGTCACACTTGAATAGGTGCTGATTGAGGGTCGCTGCATCTGACAATATGTTGGAAGAGTTTAAGGTCATAATCTTTCAGAAAAGACATCAGTGGTTCACAGAGGTTAATTTGAAAACTATTTTTATTTTGAGATATTAGGAAAGTGGGGATGGAAAGAGTGTGGTTCTTGGGTTGTTGTGCAGGATGGAGAGAGGTGACCAGAATACATTTAAAATAAAAATGTGGTTGGTGGTAATAGGAGTAGGGTCTCATGGGTGCAAAATGAGGGATTGAGATTCTATCAGGAAAGAAGGCAGCCATTGTGGACAATTTCGCCTTGTTTTCTGTACATTCTTATAGTTAGCAAGCTTCCATCTTGCTTATTGTATGTATTTGTGTGCTAGCCATGTAATCCAACTGTTTTAGATTTAACAGGGATCTCCAGAATCACTGAGACAATCACTGAGCAGGTCCAGAGATACTTTAATGACTTGACCAAGAGCATATATGCAAATTGGCCCATTTTCCACTCTTCTTAGATTCAATTTGAAAGCGATCCCTTGTGAAAAAGCAGCTGTCCTATTTTTTGTTCAGTTTGAGACTGGTCATTGGAGCCTGGGACTTGGGATTTTGTCTCCAGTTTTCTTCATCTCTGTTCCCTAAAATACACACAAAATCACAAATAGATATCCAGGTTAAAACAGTATCCAACCTCTAAAGTGCTATCATTTTGTAAGTTAACATTGTCTTATGCTGCCCTGTTTAATTATTTTTATCTTTTATTATGATATCCCAGTAAATAAGATTGCTAGTTTTTAGGGATTCCATTGTACAAATAGGATAGGAATTGGTCTTAAAAATCCTATAAGAAATAGTCAGTTGGTAAATAGGAAGAATTTGTAGCTGATAGAGAGGCAGATAGAGACATGGTTCAAATATTCATGTTCTGGGTTGAACAGCAGGCAGGATAAGACTCCCCAGCCTTTTGGTGTACATGGGCTGGACCAAATGCCCTACCTGATCTCAAAACGAGCTCTTTGAATCTGCAAGGTCTCCTCACTCAGTTTTATGTCCTGTGGGCTCTGTATCACCTTTCTGCTCTGATAAAGGCTTTGTGTTGGCATTGCTGTAGTATCACAGCAAGCTTTCTTCAGTTCTTGCCCATCCCTCCCATCCCACTTCCCCATTTAGTGATACCCAGATACTGGGAAAGTAAAAAAAAGAAAATAATAGTTCTACCCAACATTAGAGGTTCATGAATGTAGTAATATGGGGCGAATTACTGTGATTCTAAAGACCCATCCATTTCAGAGGTAGCCGTTTGACTTGGTCTGGCCTGAGTCAGAGCTCATCCTGACGATTGTCACGCCAGCTCTTCCTTACATTAGATGAGGTCCGGAATGAACTAGGGGTGATGTCTCTGGAGTGCATTTCCAGTTGGGATTGTTGTGGTGTTGGCTCTAGGGGTTGGACTCTTATTTCAGAGTCTGGAGCTTCCTTCATATGGACCAGAGCACAACATTTTTTGGTAGGTGTTGCAGAGTGATTGACATGGTTGAGACAGGGTTTTTTTGAAGCCACTGATGCCTGTAAATCTTGGAGTCGCCCTTCCCTTTTGACATTTCAGAGGTCTGGCCACCCCTCCACCCACCCACTCACCCACCATCCACCAAACAAATATTAGTACCTTCTTTATGAAAGGAACAAGCCCTGACCTTCAAGAAACTTTCAGCTGAGTACAGAAGAAAGGCTTGTTCCTATCTTAAGTTCTCAACAATGCAGCATATTAATTGGTAATATACACCTACACATTTTTTTCCAAGAGGAAGTATGTTTGGTAAGCAGATGATAAATAAAGGTGTGTATTTGGTAACTGCTCGAGAGTGAGGTACCTGCAGCTCTTGGAAATGGAGTGATTTCTTTTGAATGTAGGCTTTGGGAAGATTGTAAATAAGAGTCAGAGTTATAAATAGGCTCAGGGTTTATATTTAGAAGCTAAGAGATAGCAAATTAAAAAATTCATTTTAGGTATGTGTTATTGGAGGACCGCTGCTGATCTTTTCAGTTTACACTCATGTATGTAACAATTACTTTCAGTAGTTTTCGCACCAGATCTTAATGAGGCAAGCAGTGGATTTCCTTTATTTAAATGTAATCACTTTATAAATTTTATAGGTAAATACAAAGATGGGCAATAGATTACTGTATTATTAAATATTTTTATTTTTGCTGTATTTCTTGATTAGGAGTTAATCCAGAATGCAGAAGATGCTGGGGCTACAGAAGTTAGATTTTTATATGATGAAACTCAATATGGAACAGAGACTCTTTGGTCAAAAGATATGTCCCACTATCAGGGTAAGAATCAATAATTAGTGAGAAACAAGTTTTATTTCATGTACCAACAGGTGATTTTAGAGATGTACATTCTCTGTTTAATAACCAGTCTACTTACCACTTGTACTTCATATTTAATTTCACTTTTTCAAATGTTTTCCTTTGCTTTTAGTGGTCAGGTGCCTCAGCTAGTCGGTATATTTAGAGACCAAAAAAATATCCTGAAACTCAAAAGTAAGGAGCAGTGTAAACACTTGAATCTCTTATTCTATTCAGTCAACTTCTGAGGGTTTTATATCATTAGCAAGACAAAAGGACACCCTTTTCATATGTGGAACACTTCTCTGCATTTGGGAAAGAAATATTATTTTCTGCCTCTAGGGCACCCTTGAAGTGTTTTCTAAGTGGGTTGGGAAGGAAGATTGAAGGAGAGAAGGGAATAAGGAAAATGAAAGACACTAAGAGAACAGACCCAGCGGACTCCTGATGCGTCAGTCCTCTTTGAAGGGCTGTATTGGAAAGAGTGTTCGTGACTTTCAGGGCAGCTTTAAAACCAATAGGCTGATGGTGAATGGCTGAATGGGACAGAAAGTCATTGAGAAAAGGGAGGATCAGTTCAGACTTCCCTTGACATGTTTTTTACAGAGGTGTAAGTCATATATTTTTTAAAAGATGTTTTATGATGAGGATAATCAACATTGTTGCTAAATATTTAAACATTAGATATTTCAGCACTTTTTTTTATTTTAATTTATTTTATTTTAGTATCATTAACCTACAATAACATGAGCAATATTGTGATGATTAAACTACCCCCTTCATCAGGTCCCCCCCACCAACCCTATTACAGTCACTGTCCATCAGTGTAGTGAGATGAGAATCACTACTTGTCTTCTCTGAGCTGTACAGTCCCCCCCGTGCCCCCCCACCCTATGTCTGCCAATCGTAATGCCCCTTTTACCCTCTTATCCCTCCCTTCCCACCCATCTCCCCAGTCCCTTTCCCTTTGGTAACTGTTAGTCCATTCGTGGGTTCTGTGAGTCTGCTGCTGTTTTGTTCCTTCATTTTTTTTTTTTTCATTGTTCTTATACTCCACATATGAGTGAGATCATTTGGTACTTGTCTTTTTCGGCTTTGCTTTTTTCACTGAGCATAATACCCTCCAGCTCCATCCATGTTGTTGCAAATGGTAGGATTTGTTTTTTTCTTATGGCTGCGTAATATTCCATTGTGTATATGTACCACCTCTTCTTAATCCATTCATCTACTGATGGGCACTTAGGTTGCTTCCATTTCTTGGCTATTGTAAATAGTGCTGCAATAAACATAGGGGTGCATCTGTCTTTCTCAAACTGGGCTGCTGCATTCTTGGGGTAAATTCCTAGGAGTGGGATTCCTGGGTCATATGGTATTTCTATTTTGAGTTTTTTGAGGAACCTCCATACTGCTTTCCACAATGGTTGAACTAATTTGCATTCCCACCAGCAATGTAGGAGGGTTCCCCTCTCTCCACATCCTCACCAACATTTGGTGTTGTTTGTGTTTTGGATGTTGGCCATCCTCACTGGTGTGAGGTGATATCTCATTGTGGTTTTAATCTGCATTTCTCTGATGATTAGCGATGTGGAGCATTTTTTCATGTGCCTGTTGGCCATCTGAATTTCTTCTTTAGAGAAGTGTCTATTCATGTCCTGTGCCCATTTCTTAATTGGGTTATTTGCTTTTTGTTTGTTAAGGTGCATGAGTTCTTTGTATATTTTGGATGTCAGCCCCTTATCAGATACATCATTTATGAATATATTTTCCCATATTGTAGGATGTCTTTTAGTTCTACTAATGGTGTCCTTTGCTGTACAGAAGCTTTTCAACTTGATATAGTCCCATTTGTTCATTTTTGCTTTTGTTTCCCTTGCCCGGGGGGATATGTTCATGAAGAAGTCACTCATGTTTATGTCCAAGAGATTTTTGCCTATGTTTTTTTCTAAGAGTTTTATGGTTTCATGATTTACATTCAGGTCTTTGATCCACCTTGAGTTTACCTTTGTGTATGAGGTTAGACAGTAGTCCAGTTTCATTCTCTTACATGTAGCTGTCCAGTTTTTCCAACACCAGCTGCTGAAGAGGCTGTCATCTCCCCATTGTATATCCAAGGCTCCTTTATCATATATTAATTGACTGTATATGTTTGGGTTAATGTTTGGATATTCTATTCTGTTCCACTGGTCTGTGGGTCTGTTTCTGTGCCAGTACCAAATTGTCTTGATTACGGTGGCTTTGTGGTAGAGCTTGAAGTCAGGGAGAGTAATTCTCCCTGTTTTATTCCTCCTTCTCAGGATTGCTTTGGCTATTCGGGTCTTTTGTGGTTCCATATGAATTTTAGAATTATTTGTTCCAGTTCATTGAAGAAAGCTGTTGGGGATAGGGATTGCACTGAATCTGTAGATTGCTTTAGGTAGTATAGCCATTTTGACAATATTTATTCTTCCTAGCCAAGAGCATGGGATGAATTTCCATTTGTTAGTGTCCTCTTTAATTTCTCTTAGGAGTGTTTTGTAGTTTTCAGGTTATAGGTCTTTCACTTCCTTGGTTAGGTTTATTCCTAGGTATTTTATTCTTTTTGATGCAATTGTGAATGGAATTGTTTTTCTGATTTCTCTTTCTGTTAGTTCATCATTAGTGTATAGGAAAGCCACAGATTTCTGTGTGTTAATTTTGTATCCTGCAACTTTGCTGAATTCAGATATTTATTCTAGTAATTTTGGAGTGGAGTCTATAGGGATTTTTATGTACAGTATCATGTCATCTGCAAATAGTGACAATTTGACTTCTTCTTTACCAATCTGAATGCCTTGTATTTCTTTGTTTTGTTCGATTGCCGTGGCTAGGACCTCCAGTACTATGTTGAATAACAGTGGGGAGAGTGGGCATCCCTGTCTTTTTCCCGATCTTAGATGAAAAGCTTTCAGCTTCTTATTGTTAAATATGATGTTGGCTGTGGGTTTGTCATATATGGCCTTTATTATGTTGAGGTACTTGTCCTCTATACCTATTTTGTTGAGAGTTTTTATCATGAATGGATGTTGAATTTTGTCAGATGCTTTTTCAGCGTCTATGGAGATGATCATGTGGTTTTTGTTCTTTTTGTTGATGTGGTGGATGATGTTCATGGGTTTTCGAATGTTGTACCGTCCTTGCATCCCTGGGATGAATCCCACTTGATCATGGTGTATGATCCTCTTGATGCATTTTTGAATTCAGTTTGCTAATATTTTGTTGAGTATTTTTGCATCTATGTTCATCAGGGGTATTGGTTTTCTTTTTTTGTGGTGTCTTTGCCTGGTTTTGGTATTAGAGTGATGCTGGCTACCTAGAATGAGTTTGGAAGTATTCCCTCCTCTTCTACTTTTTGGAAAACTTTAAGGAGAATTGGTATTATTTTTTCTGTATATGTCTGGTAAAATTCAGAGGTGAATCCTTCTGGCCCAGGGGTTTCGTTCTTAGGTAGTTTTTTGATTACCAATTCAATTTCGTTGCTGGTAATTGGTCTGTTTAGGTTTTCTGTTTCGTGCTTGGTCAGTCTTGGAAGGTTGTATTTTTCTAAGAAGTTGTCCATTTCTTCTAGGTTTTCCAGCTTGTTAGCATATAGATTTTCATAGTATTCTCTTATAATTCTTTGTATTTCTGTGGGGTCCATTGTGATTTTTCCTTTCTCATTTCTGATTCTGTTTATGTGTGTAGATTCTCTTTTTCTCTTAATAAGTCTGGCTAGGGGTTTATCTATTTTGTTTATTTTTTCAAAGAACCAGCTCTTGGTTTCATTGATTTTTTTCTATTGTTTTATTCTTCTCAATTTTATTTATTTCTTTTCTGATCTTTATTATGTCCCTCCTTTTGGTGACTTTGGGCCTCCTTTGTTCTTCTTTTTCCAATTTCAGTAATTGTGTCCATAGACTATTCATTTGGGATTGTTCTTCCTTCTTTAAATAGGCCTGGATTGCAGTATACTTTCCTCTTAGAACTGTCTTTGCCGCGTCCCACAGAAGTTGCGGCTTTGTGTTGTTGTTGTCATTTGTCTCCATATATTGTTTGATCTCTGTTTTAATTTGGTCATTGATCCATTGATTATTTAGGAGCATGTTGTTAAGTCTCCATGTATTTGTGAGCCTTTTTGTTTTCTTTGTACAATTTATTTCTATTTTTATACCTTTGTGATCTGCGAAGTTGGTTGGTAGGATTTCAATATTTTTGAATTTACTGAGGTTCTTTTTGTGGCCTAGTATGTGGTCTATTCTGGAAAATGTTCCATGTGCACTTGAGAAGAATGTGTATCCTGTTGCTTTTGGGTGCAGAGTTCTGTAGATGTCTGTTAGGTCCATCTGTTCTAGTGTGTTGTTCAGTGCCTCTGTGTCTTTACTTATTTTCTGTCCAGTTGATCTGTCCTTTGGAATGAGTGGTGTGTTGAAGTCTCCTAAAATGAATGCATTGCTTTCTATTTCCTCCTTTAATTCTGTTAGTATTTGTTTCACATATGTCGGCGCTCCTGTGTTCGGTGTATATATATTTATAATGGTTATATATTTTGCATTTGCTTAGTAATAATTGGTCTACTTCCTTTACTGTGGTTTTATTTTGTCTTGTGACAGCTATTTAGCCTCAGGAACACTTCCATCTATAGCAATACCTCCAAAATACACTGTAGAGATGGTTTGTGGGAGGTAAATTCTCTCAACTTTTGCTTATCTGGAAATTGTTTAATCCCTCCTTCAGATTTAAATGATAATCTTGCTGGATAGGGTATTCTTTGTTTGAGGCCCTTTTGCTTTATTGCATTAAATATATCATGCAATTCCCTTCTGGCCTCTAAGGTTTCTGCTGAGAAGTCTGATGATAGCCTAATGGGCTTTCCTTTGTATGTGATCTTTTTTCTCTCTCTGGGTGCTTCTAATATTCTGTCCTTATCCTTGATATTTGCTGTTTTAATTATTATGTGTCTTGGTATTGTCTTCCTAGGGTCCCTTGTGTTGGAAGATCTGTGCACTTCCATGGCCTGAGACACTATTCTCTTTCCCCAGATTGGAGAAGTTTTCAGCAATTATTTCCTCAAAGAGACTTTCTATCCCTTTTTTTTCTCTTTCCTTCCTCTGGTACCCCTGTAATGCAAATATCTTCCTGTTTGGATTGGTCTCACAGTTCTCTCAGTATTATTTCATTCCTAGAGATCCTTTTTTCTCTCTGTGCTTCAGCTTCTTTGTATTCCTTTTTTCTAATTTCTATTTCATTTACTATGTCCTCTACCTCATCTAATCTACTTTAAAATCCCTTCTTTGTACCTTTCATTTCAGATACTGTATTTTTCAGAGTTGCTATCTCTATCTTAAAGAGGACTTCACGAGATCTTGAATATTTTTCCATAGCTCCATGAGCATGTTTCTGATTTTTATTTTGAAATCTTTATCAAGAAGATTGTTAATTTCAGTTTCACTTAGCCTTCTTTCTGGCATCTTCTGCTTTATTTTTGTTTGTAGAAAATTTTTTTGCCATTTCATTTTTTTAGTAATTCCTATGGAATAATAATTTTGCGTAGGTGGCATCCTCTAGTGCTCAGAAGCTCTACTCTCTGGAGCTGCTGAGCATCTGTAGCTATGGCTGGTGTCACAGGTAAGTGGAACTGGTGCTTGTTGGGAAGAAAGAGCTCTTTCCTACTTTTAGGCTAGAGTGCCTGCTGCCACTCTCAGGTCCAGTGGCCCGAGTGTGCAGGGAGTAGCATCAGAGCTATGCCCCTGTAGCTGTTGTAGTCAGGGCCACCCTCTGGCTGGCCTGGTGTGATGGCTGGGGCTCAGGTTTGTGAACTGGTACCTGCCTGGAGGAAGGAGTGGCAGGCTGCATATGGCAGTGGGGGGCCTTGAGGCTGCATTGCTAGCTTGGGAATGGAGTGTCTGAAGCTCCTGAAAGTTCCCAACCTGCTAGGCTTAGTGTATTTGGATGGTTTTGTCCACCTGCCCTTTTTCCTGTGGTGTGACCTCTGTATAATCTTTGCCCCTTTAGCACCCCTCTCGCTGTTGGGAAATCTTTCAAAGTGTCCACCTTTCTTTTGTCCTGGAGGGGCCAGTTGTTCATACCTGTTCTTCACAAGTGGCTGGAATCTCAGTCTCTCCAAGTATTCTGCCTGTCTTTGCTTTCCAACCCCACTAATCTCTAGAGCACCATGTAATGTGGGTTCCTGCTCCTGGAGCAGATCTTCAGGGCTGGGTGTTTAGCAGTCCTGGGATTCTACTCCATCCCAGTTCTGTTGCTCTTCCTCTGCCTGGGAGCTGAGGTGGGGGGAGGGCTTGTGTCCTGCTAGATCGTATCTTTGCTACTTTACCCTTTACTGTGAGGTCTTCTCTTTTCCTAGATGTAGGCAGTCTGTTCTGCAGTCTTTGGATTGCTCTTTCAGGATTAGTTGTATTTGTTGTATTTTCATGTTGTATGTGGTTTTGGGTGGAGGATTCTGCCTCACTTCTCACTCTGCCTTGTTTTTCCTATCTCTGTGCCCTCAGTAGCATTTTTAAAGAAAAACTATTTTAAAATATGAGTTACTGTAGTTGAACGTATTCAAAGAATGTTAGAGGTCTGAAAATAAGTCTCAAAAATAGAATTCCAAAAATATTTTGTCCAGAATTATAAATATAACTTTTAAAGGAACTATTTTGAAGATAGGATGGTATTATTCTAAAATGCTTATTTAAAAATTTGTCAGATTAATGCTTTTTAAAAATTATACAAATAATATAGAAAAATCCAGAGGCTGACAAAAACAAACACTTATAAGGTGATTATTAACATTACTAAAGGATTTTTTTTCACCTTATGAAATAATGTATTGACGAGGTTTCTTAAGATAGTCTCCTTAATACATTTACAGGTAATCTCATTACAAAAAAAGAAAATTCAAATATGCTATTTAGGAACAAATTTTACCAAGTAGTACACTGATTAATTTCCTTGCTTGCCCTCCATATTGGGTACCTCAGTATCGTTTAATACCCTTAATTTTTCCTTTTTGGATATTTGGCCAACAGTGTATATTTGCTGGCAATCATTACCATTGATTTGTGTTATTTTTACTGTGAAAACAATCAGAATTATAAGTAGAGTTCATTCCATTCACTTCTTTCCATCTTCCCGTGAAATAAGCCATTTTAATGTTGAGGAAGTCCTTGAGAGAGAATGGAACACTTTGGCTCACTTCTTGCTGAATACCTGCATGTGCATTTTAACACCCAGGGTCAGCTCTCTATGTATACAACAATGCAGTTTTCACTCCAGAGGACTGGCACGGCATTCAAGAAATAGCAAGAAGCAGGAAAAAGGACGACCCTTTGAAGGTTGGAAGATTTGGAATCGGGTTCAATTCTGTCTATCATATAACAGGTATGGTATTTGGCTTTTTAGTCTTGATAGTGAAAATTATTTTAACTTCCGAGATAATATCGTTTTTAAAGGCATTTTTTTCCAAATTTTCTGTCAGCAGGAAGAATTATATTAAAGAAATAATCCGTGTGTTTTGAGTTATCTAAAGTTACCATGGCAACTACAACCAAAGTATCATGTGGTGCTAATGTTAATGTCATGATTTGGTGGAATCAGTGTAATTCTGACATTTCATGTGAGGTCCCAAATGTAGCTCTTGAAAACCCTACACAATTGTTACAGGCATCCCTTTGAGATACTGCAAGTTAGGTTCCAGACCACTGCAATAAAGCAAATATTGCAGTTAAGGAATCAAATGAATTCTTTAGTTTCATTAGCACATGTAATAGTATGCAATAAAGTAAATATTGCAATTAAGGAATCAAATGAATTTTTTAGTTTCATATTCTTTAGCGCATATAATAGTATGTTTACACTATGCTCTAGTCTATTAAGTGTGCTATAGTGTTATGTTTTAAAAAACAATATATATACCTTAATTAAAAAACACTTTATTGCTGAAAAATGCTAACCATCATCTGAGCTTTCAGCAAGTGGTAATCTTTTTGCTGGTGGGGGTCTTGCCTCTATGTGGATGGCCGCTGATGGATCAGGGTGGTAGTTGCTGAAGGTTGACATGGCCGTGACAATTTCTTAAAATACTAAAATAAGACAACAACAAAGTTTGTTGTATCAGTTAACTCATCTTTTCATGAGCATTATCTCCGTAGCGTGCAATGCTGTTTGACAGCATTTTAACTGTGGCAGAACTTCCAATATTGGAGGCATCCTCTCACATCTGCCACTGCCTCATCAGCTAAGTCTATGTAATATTCTTAATTCTTTGTTGTCATTTCAACAATTTTCACAGCATCTTCACTGAGAGTAGATTCCATCTCAGGAAACCACTGTCTTTGTTTATCTGTGAGAAACAACTCCTCGTCCATTCTAGTTTGATCATGAGATTGTAGCAATTCAGTCACATCCTCAGGCTCCACTTCTAATTCTAGGTGTTTCCACCACATCTTCAGTGACGTTCTCCCTGATGCCTTGAACCCCTCAAAGTCAGCCATGAGGGATGGAATCAGCTTCTTCCAAGCTCCTGTGAATGTTGATATTTTGACCTCTTCCCATGAATCATGAATGTTCTTAATGGAATGTAGGATGGTGAATCCTTCCTAGAAGATTTTCAATTTACTTTGCCTATATCCATCAGGGGAATCACAATTTATGGAGCTAGATTCTTATGAAATGTATTTCTTAAGTAATAGGAGCTGAAAGTAGAATTGCGCCTTGATCCCTGGGCTGCAGAGTGGATTGTGTTAGCAGGCGCAAAAACAACATTCATCCATTTTACATCTTGGCTGTACAGGTACATTATCAGTAAGCAGGAATATTTTGAAAGGAATCTTTTTCTGAGAAGTAGGTTTCAACAGGGGGCTTAAACTATTCCATAAACCATGTGGTAAACAGATGTGCTGCCATCCAGGCTTTGATATTCCATTAACAGAGCCTAGGCAAGGTAGAGTGAGCATAATTCTGAAGGGCCCTAGGATTTTTTGAATGCATAATGAGTATTGGCTTCAACTTAAAGTCACTAGCTGCATTAGCACCTAACAAGAGAGCCAGCTTCTCCTTTGAATCGTTGAAGCCAGTCATTGACTTCTCCTCTCTATAGTTAGTAAAGTCCTACATGGTATCTTCTTCCAGTAGAAGCCTGTTTCATCTACATTGAAAATCTGTTGTTCCGTGTAGCCCCCTGCATGAATTACCTTATCCAGATTGCTTGCTACAGCTTCTACATCAGCACTTGCCACTTTACTCTGCGCTTTATGTAATGGAGATGACTTCTTTCTGTGAACCTCATGAACCAACTTCTGCCCAACTTCCAGCTTTTCTTCTGCAGTTTCCTCACCTCTCTCAGCCTTCACAAAACCAAAGAGAGCTATGGCCTTCCTTTAGGTTAGGCTTTGGCTTAAGAGAATGTTGTGGCTGGTTTGATCTCCCATCCAGACCATTAAAACTTTCTCCGTATCAGCAACAAGACTTTGCTTTCTTATCATTCATGCATTCACTGGAGTGGCACTCAATTTCCTTCAAGAATTTCTTTTGCCTTCACAGCTTGGCTGGCTGTTTGGTGCAGGAAGCCTAATTTTCAGCCTGTCTTGGCTATCGACATACCTTCGTCACTGATTAATCATTTCTAGCTTTTGAATTAAAATGAGCGATGTGTGATTCTTCCTTTCACTTGGACACTGAAAGGCCATTGTAGGGTTATTAATTGGCCTGACTTCAGTATTGTTGTGTTTCAGGGACTAGGGAGGCCCAAGGAGAGCAAGAGAGATGGGGGAACAGCCATTTGGTGAAGCAGTCAGAACACAGCATTTATGAACTGTTTGCCATCTTATGTGGGTGAGGTTCATCATGCCCCAATAATTACAGTAGCATCATCAAAGATCACATATCACCATAACAAATATAATAATGAAAATGTTTCAAGTATTGTGAGAATAACCAAAATGTGACACAGACATGAGATGAGCGACTTCTGCTGGAAGTAGTGCTGACAGACTTGTTCAATAAAAGGTTGTCACAAACCTTCAGTTTGTAAAAAGCACAGTATCGGAAGTGCAGTAGAGCTAAGTACAATAAAGTGAGGTATGCTTGTACTGTGAAAAATTTTACACTGACGATCTTTAGTCAGACAAACTGATTTTCACAGATTTTCTTATATATATATTTAAATGTCAGGAGATTAATGAGGAAAGTATATACCCAGTGGTATTTAATAACTGACAAAGTGAAGATCTTTAAGGTGATCTGGTTTTTGTATAGTTCCTCATAAAAATTTTGCTCTTCTTAAACTTATGAGTATTTTAAAGATTATTTTGAAGTAATGTTTTGAATCTAGAATTAAAAAGAGGTTTTTGATTTATAGTTACCAGAAACTTACGAAGTTACAATTGAAAATACTTGAAACTCTTAGTGTAGGTATCTAAGAGCACATGGCTATTCTAGAATCAAAGCTCTTATTATTTATTATAGTTCATAGGAAAGATTTTTTTATGGACTTGGCCCTTGTTATGGTTTACTTTCAGACTGTTTTTGCATTTTGAACTTGCAGGAAAAGGAGAGATTGGGCTGGCTGAGCTATAGCTAGGATGACCATATTGATTCACCATTCAAACGGGGCACCCCTCAGAGTGAAAGAGGTTAACATTAATGTCAGAGAGCTGGCCTAAATTGGGACTGCCCTGGGCAGTGGGACATAAGGTGACCTCCACTGTAGCCCAGTTTTAGTAAGCCTATTTTTTAAATTGCATTTATATTATTATAATGTATAATTAATATTAATTATATTAAATGTTATATAATTAAATGATATTAAATCATATATTATATAACTATAATACATGAATGTAACATTCTGTGGGTTACAGATTAATGAATATTAATATTCATGAGTTACCCCCCCAGTCTATGCATATAGTAGCTTTTAAGTTTATGAGGGCACATATATGAATTTCATAAGCGTGGAGACTGTTGGACAGAAATGAATTGTTTAGAGAGTTCATCTGACTGCCAGCATCTGCATCTCACTGTGGATTTGGTCCAGATTTGGAAATGTGTATATTTGTGTGAACAGTATTAACTGGAGTGCTATTCTCTAATCTGAGGCTTTGCAAAGGTCATGAGTCATGCTTTACAACGGCCAGGAGTCTCCCTGGCATGAGTTCAGTATTGAGAGTGTGAGTGCTGTCCAAAGGGAGTATAGACAAGCATGCCTCATTGTTGATCAAGTTAGTGGCAGGGTTGGTGGCCAGGACTTACCTACTTAAAACTCCTGAGCGCTTGAATAGGCACAGTGACGCTGAGCCTGCAGTGGATGAGATAAAGGTGGACTTACTGCTGTTGAATCTTGCTTAACGTTAGGTGCTAAGGTCAGCATATAAGACAAAACGTGTGAAAACTACCCTTGGGAAGTCCTTACAAAGGCACCATGGTGAAGAATTTCTCACAATACAGCACATCCAACATACCCATTTTTTCTGCCAGTGTTTAAGTATCTTTTTGTTTTTGGTTGAGAGACAGGTGAAGCAGCTGATAATTATGTCAGGGCCCATGCTGTACCCCTCACCAGCACATCCCTGTGGCACTGGCCGTAGGCTCAGCATGGCGAGATGCTCCTAGACTGAGAGGCTGTCCTCTGAGAGGCACAGGGATGAAGACCAACCCAAGGCACTCATTTCAAACTCATCCGGGCACATGCTCACAGAGTAACGTAGGGGGCAGAACTGCCTGCATTGTTATTTCTTCCTCTCTCTTTTTTTCAGAGAATCTGTGGTTGAAATTTTGAGCATAGGATGCAACTCTGTTCTGTTTAATTGGTTCACATGGCTGTGGGCACTGAGTGTGAATATCAGATTTTCATTGTTTAATAATTGTTTGAAGATATATCTTAGGTATTCACAATAATCATGTAAAGTCTCTGTGCCTAGTACTTTATTGAATCAAAAGAGAAATTGTTATTTTTAATGGTCCAAGAATTATATTTCCAAAGCTAAATTTAGTTTGGTTTTAGATAAACCTGTTGTAGAGTCATTTTATGGCTCATGCTTTTTCATGTGCAATATTTTGATAGCAATTAGGTATGCATTGCAACTGTAATCATAATTGTGTTCTAAATTTCAGAGTTGATTGTGACTGTTGAATTTCCCCTTTACAGATGTTCCTTGTATCTTCAGTGGTGACCAGATTGGGATGTTAGATCCTCATCAAACACTTTTTGGTCCACATGAATCAGGCCAGTGTTGGAATCTTAAAGATGATAGCAAAGAAATTAGTGAACTTTCAGACCAGTTTGCACCATTTACTGGCATTTTTGGAAGCACCAAGGAAACGTTTATAAACGGCCACTTTCCAGGAACATTTTTCCGTTTCCCTCTTCGCCTACAACCTTCACAGCTTAGTGGTAACCTCTACAATAAGCAAAAGGTTCTTGAGTTGTTTGAATCTTTTAGGGCAGATGCCGACACTGTGCTGCTCTTTCTGAAAAGCGTGCAGGATGTCTCCTTACATGTCCGCGAGGCTGACGGGACAGAGAAGCTGCTGTTCAGAGTGACTGCGAGTGAGAATCAGGCCCTGAAACATGAACGGTCAAATTCTGTGAAGATTCTGGGAGCTGCTATAAGTGACTATTGTAACAAGGTCCCGAGCAGTAGTATAACCTGTGTAACATACCACATAAACATAGCTCTAGAAGATGAGAGCGCTAAGGAGGCACAAGAAACGTCCTGGTTGGTGTGTAACAGTGTGGGAGGGCGAGGGATTAACAGTAAACTTGATTCTTTAGCTGATGAATTGAAATTTGTGCCAATCATTGGAATAGCCATGTCTTTATCAAGCAGAGATGATGAAGAAAAAGGAGCAACATCTGACTTCTCAGGAAAAGCATTTTGTTTTCTTCCTTTACCGCCTGGTGAGGAAAGTAAAACTGGGCTCCCGGTTCACATCAGCGGGTTCTTTGGCCTGACTGACAATCGCAGAAGCATAAAGTGGAGAGAGCTGGACCAGTGGCGAGATCCGGCAGCCTTATGGAATGAATTTCTCATCGTGAATGTTGTCCCGAAAGCCTACGCTACTCTGATCTTAGATTCCATAAAACGTCTGGAGACAGAAAAGAGCCCCGATTTCCCCTTGTCAGTTGATGTCATCTACAGGCTGTGGCCTGATGCGAGCAAAGTCAAGGCGCACTGGCGGCCGGTGTTAGAGCCCCTGTTTGATGAGCTGCTCCAGAATGCAGTTCTTTATTCAGTGAGCAACGACTGGGTCAGGTTGGAGCAGGCATACTTCTCAGAACTTGATGACAGTTCGGAATGCACGAAAAGTGTGCTCAGCTACCTCCAGAGCTCAGGGAAGCAGATCGTCAAGGTGCCAGCAAACCTGGCTGCCGCCGTTCAGCTCACTGCCTCCAGCGGGAGGCCTGTGAGGAAGGTGACGCCTGCGTGGGTGCGCCAGGTGCTGAGGAAGTGTGCGCAGCCGGGCAGCGCCGGGGAAAAGCTGCACCTCCTGGAGTTCGTGCTTTCCGACCAAGCCTACAGTGACCTGCTTGGGTTGGAGCTGCTGCCTTTACAAAGTGGACATTTTGTTCCCTTCTCGTCATCTGTATCAGATCAAGATGTTATTTATATTACCTCAGAAGACTACCCAAGGTATAGCCCACTCTTAGGTGCTGTCTCCTCTTAGGGGTTCCTCTGCCCCACCTGCAATTAGAGTCCTTTACCGTGGACTTTGGCAGTTAGCAACATAGATTTTACAGTTAGGAAGACTTTTGCAGAAATACTTTGTTCAAATATGAAAGGATGTATTTTTACATTCTAAAGTGAAAAAACATTCAGATGTTTATCAGTTAAAAAGTTATCCAAGAAATTGTTCTTGGAAATTTCAACAGAACACTGAAAGCAATGCTTGTAAAGTGCTAATAATAAGATTAGTTAATAATGAATTATGAATTTAACTTAAAGTAATTAAAAGTCCATTAAGTCTTTATAATTGAAGATGTGTATTCATTGACATTTCAGAAAATTAAATTGATTTTATTCTAAGATGTTTAGACTATTTCCAGATTTGGATATGGTGCATGGTGCCCTCACCTTTTAAAGTGAAGCCTGGATAATATTTGATTGAAAAGTATTGCAGTGTGATCTGATGTGTTCATTATACTTTATTAAAATAGAACATTTAATTGAAATTAGCACTGGCTTGAAATTACATGGTTGAATTTCTTTATCATAGAATTGCTAAATGATTGTAATTGTGATGCTCTGTTCACTTTTTAGGTCCCTTTTCCCAGGTCTTGAAGGAAGATTTATTGCGGATAACTTGAAGCCTCACCTTCTAGCTGCTTTAAAGGAAGCTGCGCAAACCCGAGGTATTATAGTAGTTTAGTTTTTTTTAATAAACTTATGTATAAAAATATAAACACTTTTTATAAGTTTTGTATTATATTGTACCAATATGAAACTGTCAAGAGTTAGTCCAGTTTAGATCTATAAGTCTTCAATTTCCTATGGTTCAACCTAATATAATTGTTCTATTTTAAGATGTCTCAGTACTGGATTCTGAGATCTAAAAGAATCTGAAGGTGATACTTCATTTAAAAATTTCTCCCATCACAGTTGGTGGTGTACATATGGAAATAATTTCTTATACCTGCCCAGTGCTTTACAGCCCTTCAGTGCTTTCCCATTTCTCATTTGAACCCCCAGCCTCATCCCTTGTGACCTGCTTGGTAGTGAGGGCAGCTGTTGTTGTTTAGATTACACAGCTGAGGAGAGAAAGAGTTCAGTTCAAGGTCGTCAGCTCTTCCACCTGTGAGCTTCATCCGCTGCCCACACTGCCCTGCCCTCCACAGGCCTGTGTGGCTCTTCTGGGTCGGCTTCAGGGAAATGCAGACAGTAACGTGACTTCTGCAGCAGTGTCAGGAAGGGGACTCCTGGGGCCTTGGCAAAGGGTGGGTGCCCTTGACTGAGAATTCTCTTTAGGAAAAGACAGAATGGTTTGGAGAAAAAAACAACCATGATTGTAAGTTTAATGCTATCTTTCAACTTTGTGAGCATCCTTTCTCATATAAGACTGTTGCCAGAACTTTTTCTAAGTTAAATATTGACCTGAAAAATTCTGGATTTGCCCCACTGGCTAAGGTTGTAAAGCATATTCTTTGCGATGTGCCTTTTATAGCATATGCTGCTTTCTTTTCAGGCAATGATGAGAGGAAAAGTTGCTAATAATTGTACAACTTTATTCATTTAAATATAAGTGAAAGGAATTGGAATGGGGAAGGCAAACTAAGGTTGGAGTCAAAGTGAGACAAAGGAAAACAAGCCTATAAATCTCATTCACCATGATGGGTCTGTGACTGTGACCAGATCACTCACTTAACTGGGAATCGCCATCTTCAAAGTAGCCCTTTTGGTTGTCTAAGTGTGGGTTGCTACAACCCTGCCATTCTTTGCTCCAAAGTTTTAGAATTCCTTATTTTAAAATTCTCTGTTACATTCTTTATACAAACTTTACATTGAAACAAATGTATATATAGAAAAGTATACATATAAATACAGGCTTAATTAGATTTTACAAACCAAACACCTAGATCAAAAACCAGAAGACTGTTTACACCCAGAAACCCCTCTCAAGCCTTTTCCAGTCACATGCACTCAAGGGTAACAATGGTCTTGACTTTTAACAGCATAGATGGACCAGCTGGTCATTGTACTTTCCCTGAAAGGGGTCACACAGTGTAAATGCCTTGTGTTTGTCTCTTCTATGTACTCTCAGATTTGTGAACCCACCCAGATGGTTGCGTGAACTGGTGGATTATTCTTTCTTACTGCTGTGGCTTTTCATCTTAAGAGAATATTTTTTATTAATGCCCAGTAGTTTCTGAGGTGGGTATGGATTTGGAAATTGGCAAAAAAATATTCAGAACCAAATCAGTTAAAAGGGTGGAAGGCCAACAGAATAATACTGCTTTTACTCAAACATTTTCAAATACCCTATGGCACAGGCATGGCCACAGCTTGCTTCTCTATCCTCAGGCGGACAGGGTACCTGATATATTTGTAAGGGCAAGTAAAGTTTACACATTTACTTCGGTAGTTTGACATCTTTGCAGAGTTGAAGTTCCCTCTTTGTCTTTCATTTTCTCATCTACGGGATTCTGATTTCTTACTTTGGGGATTATACCATAGCTCTGTGTTTTGTCTCTGGTTCTTGGTTTGTTTTCTCTGGGCTGTGAACACTAGGTGGGACGCCTCCACTGCTTCTGTTTGCCACCCAGGAGGTGTGGCTCAGTCTGGAAATTGTCTTCATGGTGACCTTTCTTCACATCAGTTTAAGTATAAGGCTGCCATTCTCATGATTATTTAATAATCCTGATCTCTAGCCTTTCTAGAATTTTTAATCTGACCATATGGATGATGGTAACTGCCTCCTGGGAATTTCCCTATTATTTTTTTACTGTTAGTTCCAGGTTAAAATTAGATTTTGATATTACTTTATTGTTATGAACAATTTGAATGTCTTGGGAGCATTACAATGTAGAAGCTGATGGGGACCCAGTGAATGACAGCCTGGCTTTCCTTCCCTGAGATTGGAGTCAGTGAAGAGATATGCAGAGAGGAGTCCAGCAGTCAGATGTCAGAAATCACCCCATATTACTGATAATTCTGATCATGGGGATCATGGCTTATGGCAAGGAGTTGAATGCAGAATTAAGTGGATAATTAGCCTGCCAGTCTAGTCACAGACAGCACTAGAAGAGCACAGGCTTCCTTACTCGGGGCTGCCCCTGCAAAGGGGAGCCTGGAGAACAGCCCTGAGAAACTTCCTGAGCAGGTGGGATTCCTTTTCTAAATTTACTGATCAGTTAAGTCATCCCATGTTCTGGTGGCATGAGACAGAAGCAGGGTGTTAGTGTGGGAGTAGAGAGGCCAAGAGGAGTATTTTGATAGTAGGAAGTATCACAAATATGTAACAACATTTGATATTTTTACTGTAAATAATGACTGTTTTGCTGACAACTGTGGAGTTACATTTACTGATTTTCAGTAAAAATTGGCCAGTTTTGAAAGTACTTCTGCATAAATTGAAATGTGAGGTTGCAGTGGGTAGTTCTCTAATTCTGTAGCTCAAACAAAATCTGTGTCATTATTTGATAGTTACCTTTATACTTATATTACATTCAGAACTCTGAGCTGAATATTAAGTTATTGCTTACATTTTCACAGTTTACATCTACTGCACCTTTCCCATTAGCAATTAAACATGTTTCAGTCTTTCCCATTTGGGTGAAAACAAAACAAACCTTGACTTTGGTTTCTTTTCTTGCATTGTATCACAGTCCAGCGTCTGGAAAGGGCAGCGGACACTTACTATCTAGCTTCCTCATCATCCATTATCATTGCAAACAGGCTTTTGCTTCTACTATTGTTTGAATAAAATTGCCTGGCTGAGGTCACCAGTTAATGATTTTTTATTATTAAATCCAGTGGGCTTTTGTTCTTTTTACCTGATCTCCCTGAAGCTTTGATACTATTGATCACTCCCTCTTTGAACTCCTTGTCTTTTATGATACCATTCTCTCTTGGTATCCTTATCTTGCCTGTTCTCAGAATTATTTGTGAATTCTTATTCCTCAGTTTACCCCAGTGTATGGGGGCTCCTACTTACTTTGTCTCTGTTTTCTTTAAGTACACCTTCACTTCCCTGCACCCACCATCATG
The DNA here is from genome assembly GCA_029783875.1 of Phataginus tricuspis. Classification (NCBI taxonomy): domain Eukaryota; kingdom Metazoa; phylum Chordata; class Mammalia; order Pholidota; family Manidae; genus Phataginus; species Phataginus tricuspis. Next base: position 9,685,212 of record JAQQAC010002067.1, on the reverse strand, counting down.
TGTGTGGGCTGGCCTTCATGTCCTCAGGTGCCACCCTCGTCCCAAGGCCCAGTGTAGTGGTTACAAACCTGGACTTCATAGTCACACAGATCTGGGCTCAAACACGGTTCCTTCATTGTGTGACGCTGAGCCTCTCTGAGCTTCTGTTTTCTCATTCACAGCCTGGCATCAGAGCATATGTGGGGCCATCATGATCAAGTTACATGAAGTGCAAGACTGTTTTATTACAAGGTTAATGAAATGAGAATAAGGGCTGAGTGTAGGATGGCAGGCAATTGCAACTTACTAATTGACTTTTATACAATTTTGCATTATTGCAGCAGGTGTGTTATTGAAAAGCTCTATTGTAAAGTTTTACTTATAGTAGAATTACTCCGAAGATCAGACAATGTCTACATAATATGTACAGCTTAACACAATATCTGGCACATAATAAATGCTGATAAAATGGCAGCTGTTATCATTATCACTTGGAGTTCCATGTATGTCTCAAAACCAACATTTTCATGACTTGAATCCTCATCCTTTCCCCAAATCCCTTGCTCCTTTTGAATGATCTTACTGAGAAAAGTACCCATGGTCCATGGAGTTGTTTGAGAAGGAATCCTCAGTTTGCCATCTTCACTCCCTACAGTTCGTGGGTGGTTCTGTTGGTTACGGTCTCTCTCGGTCCCTCCTGTGAGTTGTACTGTGGCTCCTGTGTTTCCTGGGGCGGTACTGCTGCCCCCTCCTCACGGCCGCCCTCCCTCCGGGGCCTGCTCTTCATCTGATCGTGTCCCTCCTCTGCTGGAGCTTTCCTGCCAGGCCTGACGCCTTCAGGATGACCTAGTCTTGTTAGTGTGGAAGGCGGGGCTTCCCGTGACTGTGAGCTGCCATCTCCTTGGCACTGAGTCACTCAGGGCCCCTCATCTGCTCTCGCCATGGCCAAGCACTGCAGTTGGGGAAACTTTCTCATGAGAGCAGAGCCCTGTGAGGTGCTCCCCACCGTGGACACAGAGCCTGCTTCCAGGAGAGTGCTCGGGACAGATTTTTTTAACCTGAATGAAAGTTTCCTCATATCTGTGTTTTTGCACATGGTGTTTCTTTGCTTAGAATACTCTTTCCATCCTTCACTTGGTCTTGATAACCTCTATTCATCCTTGATAACTTGTATTCATCCTTTAATATTCAGCCGACAAGTCTCGTCCAAGAGGCTTCCTTCACATTCCCAGCGCCGTGCTGGACTACAACACCCTCGAGGGCAGAGGCAGTCTCCTCTTTTGTTTTTGTGTTCCCAGTGCCTGCTTGACAAGTTCAGTTGGGTGCATGATCGCTCTCATATGCTGGGTGGGGTGCGCACGGTGCTGGGGAGACGGGCACCAGGCGAAAAGGCAAGTCTTGAAATTGTATCTGGGATTTAGTATTTCTTTTTCAGGTAAGTATCTTCTGTTGCCTCATATGTTCTGTACGGCAGTGAGATAATAGAACTTACGTTATCACTTCATTTGAGACATGCAGACATTGAAAGAGTTTGAAGAATTTATATGACTTGCTTGAGTTACAAAGTTAGTACCATGATTCTGTTTTGTTTTGTTTTTCTATTTCCAGATCTAGGTTACTTCTATATTAAGTTACTTGAGTAACTGGGTGCCTATCAGAAATTGGGGAATAGTTAGAAGAGCAGCTAAATTGGTTTTGGAGGAAATAAATAGAAAAAAAACCCAGTTAAGTCAGACAAATTGTAGCAGTGCCTAACAGGCTGGCACCAAGATCCTATTTCTATTTAAAAATTTTTTCATACCTATTTATGACATATGGCATCATGCCTTGCTCCATTTCATGACCAAAGACTCTCCAATAAACATTTGTTTGAATTACCCTATGTACCAGGCATCGTGCTAGATGGAGATAATACGAAGATGAATAAAACTGAAGGCGCTAATAGCTGAGCGGAGACAGCAATGCACATCACACTGTAATTCATTATGACAGGTCCTCAGACAAATAATCAAATAGGGATAAGAAGGAGGGTGGCATGCATTCTGTCTCAATGTTCAGGGGAGGGACCTCAAACTTCATGTCTGGGGGGATTACTTTGTCCACTTAGTGGTGATTCACGTGTTCATCACAGAGATAATGACATCACATAGAAGTATGCAGAGATCAGAAAAAGTAGCAATTTTAGATGCCAGCCTCAGGTGTATAGATCAGCAGTATTCCAAGGTTTTGATGCAAGCTTTGTGCCATGAGGATGTTCTGGGTCAGTATTCACAGCTACTTGTTAGACAAAGGTCCATGTTTTCTCCCTCCTGACCCCACGTTCCCCTTCATTCAGGTCACCATCACTCCCCACATGAATGTGAAAATAACTTCAAAAATCTCCCCACATCCATTCTTGCCTCTCTAATTCATACAGTATGGTACTGATAGGACTGTCTCTCTAAAACATTATTTGCTCACTTATGAAAATCTTTCAAAGGTTTCCCTTTTTTCTTTGGAACAAAGGCCAAAATCCTTAACATTTCCTATGAAGCTCTTCCTTATCTGGCTTCATTTCCAGGTGTTATAAAGATGCCTGGTACATGGAAGGGGCATATCAGTGTTTGCTGTTATGGTGATGATTATTAATAACCTCCTTGAACCTTCTCATATTTGGAAGACAGCATATTTTTCCCTCCACAGGTTTGGCACACCTGCTTTCCTTTCTCATCCCCATCATCTCGCTACCTCATGCTCATCTTCACCTGGTGCCTGTGTACTGACAGAGCCTGAACTCCTCATGGCCCTGATCTATACCAGTTTAATAACTTAGAATAACTTAACTAATACCTGCCTTCCACATTAGCCTATGAGACAGGGTCTGGGACCATGTCTGTTTTGTTCATTTCTATGTCTCTAGCCCTCAGTCAGTACTGACTGGCTGACAAGAGTGCCTCTACTGCGATTGAAGGGCCTTAGGATTAGAAGAGCTTCAATTCCTTTGATAGGACCAGTGGTCTCTGTATTAGCTGCCCAGTTTAGCTGAAGGCACCCAAATATACAAACATCTCAGAGTCGTAGAGATGTACTTGGCCAAATGCTTGCTTCAGGCAGAGCAAGTCTCTCAAGTTGGTAACCACTGGGGGTTATTATAAACAAGCAGTGGAAATATATAAGACCTCCCTTTATTTATCACGAAGTCAGAACTAATGCATCCTCACCTTGTAGAGATACTCCAAAACTTTTAAAAAAGCATATACTTTTCCTTTCTTAATTCTTATCTAGACGATCTGATTATTGTATGATGATAGCCTGTACAGAAATCCCATTGGGAGCTTATCAAATAACTTTATGTTATGGAAATGTAATTTATGCATATAGAGTAATATTCCTTTCTTCTTTGCTTTCTTTCGGAGCTAAAGTGTTCCGTCTTTATGTAGTTTGGATTTAATTTGCATGAAAATTCATTTTTAAATCTTAAATGAATATTATGCTGTGTTTGGAGTTTTTCTTACGGTTTTTCATTTGCATAATGACGTGTAAAGATTCTACAGTCTTTTCTTAAGATTCAGAATAATATCTGTACGATTGTGAAAATTGTGACAATTCTGACTTTTCCTAAGAATGGATTTAATTATATTCTAGCACAACAACTTCTCTGGGGATATTCAGGTATGCTAACTGACTAAATGTTGTGTTTGTTTGTAGCCTGAAGTTTTTGTTCATTTGATTCTTTGAATACTGGTTTTTCATTTACCTAAGTAGCTAGGAATTATGTCAATATTTTTTTTCTGATTATAGTAACTATTAAAGGAGAGAAGAAACTAATATAGAAAAATACATTGTTGTTATACATGCCATAATAAAACCACATTTAAATGACCTGTAACCATTCATTTCATAACATTTAGTCTCAAATGAAAGAATTATGCTGAAATTTGTATTTGAAGCTGTGGTGCTAATGGAAAGAGAAAGTGAATGTACCTCTGTTACAATACACATATATATTAAGATTAAAAAGGATAGAGGGGAATCAATTCTGGGCTCTGAGACTAAAGTGAGAAGACCTTGTGGCCCCCTGCTTCACGTGCTGATGTTGGGGACAGCAGGGAACCCCTGTCCATGGCATACTGGAAGGACAGCTGCCACACAGCTTTCATTAGGAACAATCGCTGATTGTTCTTACAATACCTAGTGAACCATGCTGTGGACTCTGTTTTTTTTTTAGTTAAGGTATCATTGATATACAATCGTATGAAGGTTTCACATGAGCAACACTGTGGTTTCAACGTTCATCCGTATTATCAAGTCCCCCTGCCCCTGGCCCCATTGTAGTCACTGTCTATCAGTGTAGTAAGATGCTATAGAGTCATTGCTTGTCTTCTCCGTGCTACACTGTCTTTCCCATGACCTACCTATATTGTGATTGCTAATTATAATGCCCCTCAATCCCCTTCTCCCTCCCTCCCCACCCACTTTCCCCGACCCCTTCCGTTTGATAACCACTAGTCAGTCCCTCTTGGAGTCTGTGAGTCTGCTGCTGTTTTGTTCCTTCAGTTTTGCTTTGTTTTTATACTTGTGGATTCTTTTTTTTTTTTAAGTAAGAAGTTTTTGACTCACCTTGTTGAGTTGATTCACCTTCTCCCAGTTCATGTTTCACTTGGAAAATTAGATTTGCAAGATTTGCTTAATGGAAATTCTTTGTATGGTAAATTTTATTTTTGGAGTCGATCTATTCTTTGAAGGAGGCTATACTTATATTAATATGAACTAGAAACCAAGTCATTGTTACACTGGTAATTCACATAAACATTAAATTTGGTTTCTAGTTTAGTTTGTATTAAAAGTGGCTTATCATGCACAGCTACTATGACTATATAGTCTTAAACCTTAATCAGTGTATCTTTTATACTCAAGGTGCAATCAAAGAGGAAAACAAAATCCTCATGGAAACAGGCTGTGCAGTTATACCTGCCCTGGGATGCTGGGTTACGTCTGTGTTCTCTCTAGTTATTGTTGCATCTTCTGTTCAAGTTGGAAACTAGGAAGGCAGCAGCAGAGTGTCAGTGTTGACCTCTTGAGAAGAAATTTGGTCACTAGTGTATTTTTGAACCACCTCGGCATGCACCTTAGTGTGGAGGTTACTGGCGGACCCGCTCTCTGCTGCCACTGTGCCCGAGGAGTGCTTAGCTGGCAGGCAGCTGTCTTCCCTCCTTTGGCTGCTCGTTTCCTTTATCCCTTTCTGGTTCCTTGAAGATTTGACTGATCTACAGCTTACCATTGATTGGACCTTCACTTTATCACATAAGCGTTCACAAAGAGATTTGGGTATCCGCACAGTGGAGCGTGGTCAGACCTCACCAGCCACCACAGCTGCCGCCGCACTTTCTGTGCAAGGGAAGTACAGGAAGCAGTTGCTGTGCGCGGAGCCTCGGAGCCCCAGAGCAGCCAGCGAGAGCCAGGTGAAGTGCAGTGACCTCCCCGTGAATGAAGGCGTTCAGGACTGGGATTTCTCGGTTAAGTGAATTTTGAAGTGGACTGTAATATCTTATTTCCATCCATGTTGAAAATCTTTCTCAAAGTTAGTGCTGAGTGTAAACATATACAGTAAAAAACAGTGCAGTCCTTGAATAGTGATTCAGTGTGTTGATATTATTTTGAACTGATCTATATACATAGTGAAGTGAAAAGTCTTATAAGAATTCTTTCTAAATTAAGCAATCATATTTGATAATAGTTTAGATAAAACCTTTCTGTATCTGGGAACACTTTTGGCATTATACAGTTAACCTCTTTTAACAGTGCTGAAAATTTTAAATGCTAGGCCATAAAACATAAGTCATTTATTAAAATGCTATAAAAATTGTTTTGCTGATACTGTTAGAGGTGCTTTACAATTTCATTGGCTTTCTAACCCGGGACATGAAGACTTATTTTCTATGTTAACATTTATACTTTAAGGTTAAAAGCTAAAGGGCTTAATTAAATACAAAATAGAAGGAAACCAGGACTTTGAATTAAATCAATTTATGTACTCAGAATTGTATCTTACTACAGTTTCTCTCTCCTTTATTTTCTGTAATTTTTTTTTCAGTTGAGCATGACTGGTGTGTTAGTTGCATGTTATATGTGGTGGAGGGCTGTGTTTGGCATTTTATATAGTAGATAATTTTCCTGAAGGTAGGTATGTTTTATAAATTGTGAAATTTCATAAAGGGTATTAGGTAAGATTGTGTACAAAAATGCATGTCCTGTGCAGTTATTAACATAGAATATAGTGTTGTGAATATCTAATCTTTTGTTTCTGAGTGTTCTCAATTTTAATTGCTAACTATATCATATCCTTGTCTTATTTATGATTTGGTATTTTATTATGTTAATTCAATTCAATAGGACATTGTTAAAAATTAATTATAAAATTATATTTTAATGGACTTTATAGACCAAGGAGGCTATGCTAGTTAGACCACTGACAAGATTCTATGATTTCTTAAATATTATTGTTTGAATTACCCTATATCATACAACGTAAAACTGAAAATATTCAGAACTTGGGTGCTGACATCTTCTAAGAGTTGTAAAAGTGTGCCCTTGCTTAAACTTCTATGGCACTAATTTAAAAATGTGTCCTCATGAAAGATACTTTTCTTGGTAGAAGGTAGAGGTATTTTCTTGATGTATAAGTTGGTGAAATAAGGGTGTCCTTCTTTGGTTAAAAAATAATGATTTACAGAAGTTTTAAGGGCTTGAATATGGCCTCTTTAACGACTTTTTCAAAAATAGTCTTAAGGGTGTAAAAATTGTACATATATAGGGAGAAAACTAAATGTTTTCTATAAGATTGAGATGCTTTTTATTTCTCTGTATGGGCAAATGCATACTTATAAGGTATATAATGTTATTTAAAAATTTTGTTCCTACTGGTATTGTAAATACTCTGAAGTGCAAAATGCACTTGGAAATAAAATGTTATTTTCTAAACCAATAGTTAAAAATCAGCAAAAAACTTTTTCCCCCAGACAAATTTTTCTTAGTTTCCTAATTTATAAAACATCCAGAATTGGAGCTTCTTTGGGGGAGGCGACCCCCTGCCTCACAGTGTGCCCCTCTGTCTCCGTGCCTTGTCCCTGAAGCATTTCTGCACAGTCCCGGGGCTCTGAAGAACATACATTAATGAGTCATAAGTAGCTACATAAGATCTACTTTGGGAAGGTTGTGAATATACTCCATACTTGGGCATGTATACAGAGTGGTCTGGAGACCTAGAGCCTCATCCCCACCCTTTTTCCAGATGAGAGAATTCAAGTCCCAGGAAGACTAAGTGGCACCTAACTTACACATGTACTTACTGGTGAAAGGAAACTCCGTAGGTCTTGCCTCAGCTTTGGAAGTTGGTCGCCGAGACTGAGACTCAGGCTTCATGCCCCTTTGTTTAGCCTATGTGGCCACATGGCTCCTGGAACATGAAGAAAAGAAAATTCCTACTAGGTTTGCTTATAAATTACCCTTAAATAAAAGGGCACTTATTTAAACTTTATCCACATTTTCTTTGATGCTTTCATTTGTGGTCAAACAACCACTAAGAATTACTTTTCATATTGATTCCATCTGTAGAACACTATAGGATAATTTTTGAAACACATGTAAATATATTTTATATATTTACTTAAAATAAGCACTCAAGAGAGAATTATTTTTTCCTGTGGGTTATTATAAACACGGATTTATGTGTAGGTTCTGTCTCATTATTTAAAAATTATTTTAGCTCAGTTATGCTGAATTTTTGCAATTTTACACTATACTTAGAATTCTAAAATGACCTTCTAATACTAATGTACAAGAATAGAAAGATAAAAAGTTACAATAAAATTCTACATATTTGTAACATTTCTGTATATGATTTACAGGAAGACCATGTACTCAACTTCAGCTTCTAAATCCAGAACGATTTGCACGTCTTATCAAAGAAGTAATGAATACATTCTGGCCTGGCAGAGAGTTGATCGTTCAATGGTATCCATTTGACGAAGACAAAAATCACCCATCTGTTTCATGGCTTAAAATGGTTTGGAAGAATCTCTATATACATTTTTCAGAAGACTTGACTTTGTTTGATGAGATGCCACTTATCCCCAGAACTACACTAGAAGAAGATCAGACATGTGTGGAACTCGTTAGACTCAGGGTTCCATCATTAGTCATTTTAGATGATGAATCTGAAGCCCAGCTTCCAGAATTTTTAGCAGACATTGTACAAAAACTTGGAGGGATTGTCCTTAAAAAATTAGATGCCTCCATACAACATCCACTTATTAAAAAATACATTCACTCACCATTGCCAAGTGCTGTTTTGCAGATAATGGAGAAAATGCCATTGCAGAAATTGTGTAACCAAATAGCTTCGCTACTTCCAACACACAAAGATGCTCTGAGGAAGTTCTTAGCTAGTTTAACTGAGAGCAGTGAAAAGGAGAAAAGAATAATTCAGGAATTGACAATATTCAAGCGAATTAACCATCTCTCTGATCAGGGGGTTTCCTCTTACACAAAACTGAAGGGCTGTAAGGTCTTGCACCATACTGCCACCCTTCCCGCGGACCTGCGACTTTCTGTCTCCGTGATAGACAGCAGCGATGAAGCTACTATTCGCTTGGCAAACCTTTTGAAAATAGAGAGGTTAAAGACCACTAGTTGCTTAAAGCTTATTTTAAGAGATATTGAAAATGCATTTTATTCACATGAAGAGATAACACACCTTATGTTATGGATCCTTGAGAATCTATCCTCACTTAAAAATGAGAGTCCAAATGTGCTTGACTGGTTAATGCCTTTAAAATTCATTCAGATTTCACAGGAACAGGTGGTATCGGCCAGTGAACTCTTTGATCCTGATGTAGAAGTGCTAAAGGATCTCTTTTATAATGAAGAAGAAACTTGTTTCCCACCTTCAGTTTTTACCTCACCAGATATTCTTCACTCTTTGAGACAGATTGGTTTAAAGAATGAATCCAGTCTCAAAGAGAAAGACATTGTGCAAGTAGCAAACAAAATTGAAGCCTTGCAGGCTAGTTCTTGTCCACAGGATATTCTTCTAAAGAAAGCCAAAACTCTCTTACTGGTTTTAAATAAGAATCATGCACTGTTGCAGTCATCTGAAGGAAAGATGACGTTGAAGAAAATAAAATGGGTTCCAGCTTGTAAGGAAAGGCCTCCAAATTATCCAGGCTCTTTGGTTTGGAAAGGGGATCTCTGTAATCTTTGTGTACCACCAGATATGTGTGATGTAGCCCATGCAATTCTGGTCGGCTCATCACTTCCTCTTGTTGAGAGTATCCATATGCACTTGGAAAAAGCTTTAGGTATCTTCACAAAACCTAGTATCAGTGCTGTGTTAAAACACTTTAAAATCGTTGTTGACTGGTATACTTCAAAAACCTTTAGTGATGAAGACTATTATCAATTCCAACATATTTTGCTTGAAATTTATGGATTCATGCACGATCATTTAGATGAAGGGAAAGATGCTTTCAGAGCCTTAAAATTTCCTTGGGTTTGGACTGGTAAAAAATTTTGTCCCCTCACTCAAGCTGTGATAAAACCATTCCATGATCTTGACCTTCAGCCCTATTTGCATAGTGTGCCTAAAACCATGGCAAAATTCCACCAACTATTTAAGGCTTGTGGTTCAATAGAGGAGTTGACATCAGATCATATTTCCATGGTCATTCAGAAGGTATATCTCAAAAGTGACCAAGATCTCAGTGAACAAGAAAGCAAACAAAATCTTCATCTTATGTTGAATATTATCAGATGGCTATATAGCAATCAGATTCCAGCAAGCCCCAATACACCAGTTCCTATACATCATAGCAGAAATCCTTCTAAACTTATAATGAAGCCAATTCATGAATGCTGTTATTGTGACATCAAAGTTGATGACCTTAATGACATACTGGAAGATTCAGTGGAACCAATCGTTTTGGTGCATGAAGACATACCCATGAAAACTGCAGAATGGTTGAAAGTTCCATGCCTTAGTACAAGATTGATCAATCCTGAAAACATGGGATTTGAGCAGTCTGGGCAGAGAGAACCACTTACTGTAAGAATTAAAAATATTCTGGAAGAGTACCCTTCAGTGTCAGATATTTTTAAAGAGCTACTTCAAAATGCCGATGATGCAAATGCAACAGAATGCAGTTTCATGATTGATATGAGAAGAAATATGGACATCAGAGAGAATCTCCTAGACCCAGGAATGGCAGTTTGTCATGGACCTGCATTGTGGTCATTCAATAATTCTGAATTTTCAGATTCAGATTTTGTGAACATAACTAGATTAGGAGAATCTTTAAAAAGGGGAGAAGTTGATAAAGTTGGGAAATTTGGTCTTGGATTTAATTCTGTGTACCATATCACGGACATTCCCATCATTATGAGTCGAGAATTCATGATAATGTTTGATCCAAACATAAACCATATCAGTAAACACATTAAGGATAAATCTAATCCTGGGATCAAAATTAATTGGAGTAAACAGCAGAAAAGACTTAGGAAATTTCCTAATCAGTTCAAACCATTTATAGATGTATTTGGCTGTCATTTACCCTTGACCATAGAAGCACCTTACAGCTACAATGGAACTCTTTTCCGACTGTCCTTCAGAACTCAACAGGAAGCGAAAGTGAGTGAAGTTAGCAGTACCTGCTATAATACAGCAGATATATACTCTCTTGTGGATGAATTTAGTCTTTGTGGACACAGGCTTATCATTTTCACTCAGAGTGTAAACGCAATGTATTTGAAGTACTTGAAAATTGAGGAGACCAATCCCAGCTTAGCACAGGATACAATAATAATTAAAAAAAAACCCTGCTCTTCCAAAGCATTGCATGCACCTGTCATAAGTGTTTTAAAAGAAGCTGCTGAGCTCATGAAGACTTGCAGTAGCAGTAATAAAAAGGTTCCTGCTGATGTGCCAAAGTCATCTTGCATTCTTCAGATCACAGTTGAAGAATTTCACCATGTATTCAGGAGGATTGCTGACTTACAATCACCACTTTTTAGAGGTCCAGATGATGACCCAGCTGCTCTCTTTGAAATGGCTAAGTCTGGCCAATCAAAAAAGCCATCGGATGAGTTGCCACAAAAAACAGTAGAGTGTACCACGTGGCTTCTGTGTACCTGCATGGATACAGGAGAGGCTCTAAAGTTTTCCCTGAGTGAAAGTGGACGAAGGCTTGGACTGGTTCCTTGCGGGGCAGTAGGAGTTCTACTGTCTGAAATCCAGGACCAGACATGGGCAGTGAAGCCACACATTGGAGAGGTATTTTGCTATTTACCTTTACGAATAAAAACAGGGTTACCAGTTCACATCAATGGGTGCTTTGCTGTTACTTCAAATAGAAAAGAAATCTGGAAGACAGATACAAAAGGGCGATGGAATACCACATTCATGAGACACGTAATTGTGAAGGCTTACCTAGAGGCAGTCAGTGTCCTGCGTGACCTGGCCGTCAGTGGGGAGCTAGTGGATTATAATTACTATGCAGTGTGGCCTGATCCAGATTTAGTTCATGATGATTTTTCTGTAATCTGTCAAGGATTTTATGAAGATATAGCTCATGGAAAAGGGAGAGAATTGACCAGAGTCTTCTCTGATGGATCTATGTGGGTTTCCATGAAGAATGTGAGATTTCTAGATGACTCTATACTTAAAAGAAGAGATGTTGGTCCAGCAGCCTTCAAAATATTTCTGAAATACCTCAAGAAGACTGGGTCAAAAAACCTTTGTGCTGTTGAACTTCCTTCTTCAGTAAAATTAGGATTTGAAGAAGCTGGCTGCAAACAAATACTGCTTGAAAATACATTTTCAGAGAAGCAGTTTTTTTCAGAAGTGTTTTTTCCAAATATTCAGGAAATTGAGCCAGAACTCAGAGATCCTTTAATGAATTTTGTTCTAAATGAAAAAGTTGATGAATTCTCAGGAATTCTTCGTGTTACTCCATGTATTCCTTGCTCTTTGGAGAGGCATCCTTTGGTTTTACCATCAAGATTAATCCACCCTGAAGGACGAGTTGCAAAGTTATTTGATACTAAAGATGGACGGTTTCCTTATGGTTCTTCTCAGGACTATCTAAATCCTATTATTTTGATTAAACTAGTTCAGTTAGGAATGGCAAAAGATGACATCTTATGGGATGACATGCTAGAACGTGCAGAGTCAGTAACTGAAATTAATAAAAGTGATCATGTCGCTGCTTGTCTAAGAAGTAGTATCCTATTAAGTCTTATTGATGAAAAACTAAAAATAAGAGATCCTAGAGCAAAGGATTTTGCTGCAAAATATCAAACAATCCCCTTCCTTCCATTTCTAACAAAACCAGCAGGTTTTTCTTTGGACTGGAAAGGTAACAGTTTTAAGCCTGAAACTATGTTTGCAGCAACTGACCTTTATACAGCTGAGCATCAAGATATAGTTTGTCTTTTGCAGCCAATTCTAAATGAAAACTCACATTCTTTCAGAGGCTGTGGTTCAGTGCCACTGGCTGTGAAAGAGTTTTTGGGATTACTAAGGAAGCCAACAGTTGATCTGGTTATAAGCCAATTGAAAGAAGTTGCAAAATCAGTTGATGATGGCATCACGTTGTACCAGGAGAATATCACCAATGCTTGCTACAAATACCTGCATGAGGCAATGCTGCAAAATGAAATCACTAAGATAGCAATCACTGAAAAGTTAAAACCCTTTAGCTTCATTCTAGTTGAGAATGCATATGTTGACGCAGAAAAAGTTGCTTTTCATTTGAATTTTGAAGCAGCACCATACCTTTATCAGTTGCCTAATAAATATAAAAATAATTTCCGTGAACTTTTTGAAAGTGTGGGTGTGAGGCAGTCATTTACTGTTGAAGATTTTGCCCTTGTTTTGGAATCTGTTGATCAAGAAAAAGGAATAAAGCAAATAACAGAAGAGAATTTTCAGCTTTGCCGGAGAATAATTAGTGAAGGAATATGGAGTCTCATCAGAGAAAAGAAACAAGAATTTTGTGAGAAAAATTATGGCAAAATATTACTACCAGACACTAATCTTAAGCTTCTTCCTGCTAAATCTTTATGCTACAATGATTGTCCCTGGATAAAAGTAAAGGATACCACTGTAAAATATTGTCATGCTGATATACCCAGGGAAGTAGCTGTAAAACTCGGAGCAGTACCAAAGCGACATAAAGCCTTAGAAAGATACGCATCCAACATCTGTTTTACAACACTTGGCACTGAATTTGGACAGAAAGAAAAACTGACCAGCAGAATCAAGAGTATCCTTAATGCCTATCCTTCAGAAAAGGAGATGCTGAAGGAACTTCTTCAAAATGCTGATGATGCAAAAGCCACAGAAATCTGTTTTGTGTTTGATCCTAGACAGCATCCGGTTGATAGAATATTTGATGATAAATGGGCCCCACTGCAGGGACCAGCGCTTTGTGTGTATAACAACCAACCTTTTACAGAAGATGATGTCAGAGGAATTCAGAATCTTGGAAAAGGCACCAAGGAAGGAAATCCTTGTAAAACTGGACAGTATGGAATAGGATTCAATTCTGTGTACCATATTACAGACTGCCCTTCTTTTATTTCTGGCAATGATATCCTGTGTATTTTTGATCCTCATGCCAGATATGCACCAGGAGCCACATCTGTTAGTCCCGGACGCATGTTCAGAGATTTGGATGCAGATTTTAGGACACAATTCTCAGATGTTCTGGATCTTTATTTGGGAACCCACTTTAAACTGGATAATTGCACAATGTTTAGATTTCCTCTTCGTAATGGAGAAATGGCAAAAGTTTCAGAAATTTCTTCAGTTCCATCATCAGACAGAATGGTCCAGAATCTTTTGGACAAATTGCGGTCTGATGGGGCAGAACTTTTAATGTTTCTTAATCACATGGAAAAAATTTCTATTTGTGAAATAGATAAAGCTACTGGAGCTCTAAATGTGCTGTATTCTGTAAAGGGCAAAATCACTGATGGAGACAGATTGAAAAGGAAACAGTTTCATGCATCTGTAATTGATAGTGTTACTAAAAAGAGGCAGCTCAAAGACATACCAGTTCAGCAGATTACCTGTACTCTGGATACCGAGGACTCTGAAGGAAATCTTACTACATGGCTAGTTTGTAATAGATCAGGTTTTTCAAGTATGGAAAAAGTATCTAAGAGTGTTATATCAGCTCACAAGAACCAGGATATTACTCTCTTCCCACGGGGAGGAGTAGCTGCTTGCATCACTCACAACTATAAAAAACCCCACAGGGCCTTCTGCTTTTTGCCCCTCTCTTTAGAGACGGGATTACCATTTCATGTCAATGGCCACTTTGCTCTAGATTCAGCCAGAAGGAATCTGTGGCGTGATGATAATGGAGTCGGTGTTCGAAGTGACTGGAATAACAGTTTAATGACAGCTTTAATAGCTCCTGCATATGTTGAATTATTAATCCAGTTAAAAAAGCGGTATTTCCCTGGTTCTGACCCAACATTATCGGTTTTACAGAACACTCCTATTCATGTTGTAAAGGACACCTTAAAGAAGTTTTTGTCATTTTTCCCAGTTAACAGGCTTGATCTACAACCAGATTTATATTGTCTAGTGAAAGCACTTTATAGCTGCATTCATGAAGATATGAAACGTCTCTTACCTGTTGTACGAGCTCCAAATATTGATGGCTCTGATTTACACTCTGCAGTTATAATAACTTGGATTAATATGTCTACTTCAAATAAAACGAGACCATTTTTTGACAATTTACTGCAGGATGAATTACAACACCTTAAAAATGCAGATTATAATATCACAACACGCAAAACAGTAGCAGAGAATGTCTATAGGCTGAAACACCTACTTTTAGAAATTGGTTTCAACTTGGTTTACAACTGTGATGAGACTGCTAATCTGTACCACTGTCTTATAGATGCTGATATTCCTGTTAGTTATGTAACTCCTGCTGATGTTAGGTCTTTTTTAATGACATTTTCCTCTCCTGATACTAACTGTCATATTGGGAAGCTGCCTTGTCGTCTCCAGCAGACTAACCTAAAACTTTTTCACAGTTTAAAACTTTTAGTTGATTATTGTTTTAAGGATGCAGAAGAAAATGAGATTGAAGTGGAGGGACTGCCGCTTCTCATTACACTGGACAGTGTTTTACAAACTTTTGATGCAAAACGACCCAAGTTTCTAACAACATACCATGAATTGATTCCATCACGCAAAGACTTGTTCATGAATACATTGTATTTGAAATACAGTACTATTTTATTGAATTGTAAAGTTGCAAAAGTGTTTGACATTTCCAGCTTTGCTGATTTGTTACCCTCTGTATTGCCTCGTGAATATAAGACCAAAAATTGTACAAAGTGGAAAGACAATTTTGCAAGTGAGTCTTGGCTTAAGAACGCATGGCATTTTATCAGTGAATCTGTAACTGTGAAAGAAGATCAAGAAGAAACAAAACCAATGTTTGACGTCGTTGTTGATACCTTAAAAGACTGGGCATTGCTTCCGGGAACAAAGTTTACTGTGTCAGCCAGTCAGCTGGTGGTTCCTGAGGGTGATGTTCTGCTGCCTCTAAGCCTCATGCACATTGCAGTTTTTCCAAATGCCCAGAGTGATAAAGTTTTTCATGCTCTCATGAAGGCTGGTTGTATTCAGCTTGCTTTGAACAAAATCTGCTCCAAAGACAGTACATTTGTTCCTCTGTTGTCATGTCACACGGCAAACATAGAGAGCCCTACTAGCATTTTGAAGGCTGTACATTACATGGTCCAAAGTTCAACATTTAGAAGTGAAAAATTAGTAGAAAATGACTTTGAAGCACTTTTGATGTATTTCAACTGTAATTTGAGTGACTTGATGTCCCAAGATGACATAAAAGTTTTAAAGTCACTTCCATGCTACAAATCCATCAGTGGTCGCTATATGAGCATTGCGAAATTTGGAACATCCTATGTACTTACAAAAAGTATTCCTTCAGCAGAAGTGGAAAAATGGACGCAATCATCATCATCTGCATTTCTTGAAGAGAAGATACACTTAAAAGAACTATACGAGGTGCTTGGTTGTGTACCTGTAGATGATCTTGAGGTATATTTGAAACATCTCTTACCAAAAATTGAAAATCTCTCTTATGATGCAAAATTAGAGCACTTGATCTATCTTAAGAATAGATTGTCAAGTATTGAGGAATTATCAGAGATCAAGGAACAACTTTTTGAAAAATTGGAAAGTTTATTGATAATCCATGATGCTAACAGCCGACTCAAGCAAGCAAAACATTTCTATGATAGAACTGTGAGAGTTTTTGAAGTTATGCTTCCTGAGAAATTGTTCATTCCTAAGGACTTCTTTAAAAAGTTGGAACAACTTATAAAGCCCAAAAATCCAGTTGCATTTATGACATCCTGGGTGGAATTCTTAAGAAATATTGGGCTAAAATACATACTTTCTCAGCAGCAGTTGTTGCAATTCGCCAAGGAAATCAGTGTGAGAGCTAATACAGAAAACTGGTCTAAAGAAACATTGCAGAATACAGTTGATATCCTTCTCCATCATATATTCCAAGAACGAATGGATTTGTTATCTGGAAATTTTCTGAAAGAACTGTCTTTAATACCATTCTTATGTCCTGAGAGGGCTCCTGCTGAATTCATTAGATTTCATCCTCAATATCAAGAGGTAAATGGAACACTTCCTCTTATAAGATTCAATGGAGCACAAGTAAATCCAAAATTCAAGCAGTGTGATGTGCTGCAGCTGTTATGGACATCCTGCCCTATTCTTCCGGAGAAGGCCACACCGTTGACTATCAAAGAACAAGAAGGTGGTGACCTTGGTCCACAAGAACAGCTTGAGCAAGTTTTAAGTATGCTTAATGTTAACTTGGATCCCCCTCTCGATAAGGTCATTAATAACTGCAGAAACATATGCAACATAACAACCCTGGATGAAGAAATGATAAAAACTAGAGCAAAGGTCTTAAGGAGCATATATGAATTTCTCAGTGCGGAAAAAAGAGAGTTTCGTTTTCAGCTGAGAGGGGTTGCTTTTGTGATGGTAGAAGATGGTTGGAAACTTCTGAAGCCTGAAGAGGTAGTGATAAATCTAGAATATGAATCTGATTTTAAACCTTATTTATACAAGCTACCTTTAGAACTTGGCACATTTCATCAGTTGTTCAAACATTTAGGTACTGAAGATATTATTTCAACTAAGCAATATGTTGAAGTATTGAGCCGCATATTCAAAAATTCTGAAGGAAAACAGTTAGATCCTAATGAAATGCGTACAGTTAAGAGAGTAGTTTCTGGCTTGTTCAAGAGTCTACAAAATGATTCAGTCAAGGTGAGGGGTGATCTTGAGCAGGTACGAGACCTTATGCTTTACCTTCCAAGCCAGGATGGCAGACTGGTGAAGTCCAGCATCTTAGTGTTTGATGACGCACCACATTACCAAAGTAGAATCCAAGGGAATATTGGGGTGCAAATGCTGGTTGACCTTAGCCAGTGCTACTTAGGGAAAGACCATGGATTCCACACAAAGCTGATAATGCTCTTTCCTCAGAAACTCAGACCTCGTTTGCTGAGCAGTATACTTGAAGAGCAGCTCGATGAAGAGACTCCCAAAGTCTGTCAGTTTGGGGCATTGTGTTCTCTTCAGGGAAGGTTGCAGCTACTCTTGTCTTCCGAACAGTTCATCACAGGACTGATTAGAATCATGAAGCATGAAAATGATAATGCTTTCCTGGCCAATGAAGAAAAAGCCATAAGACTTTGCAAAACCCTAAGAGAAGGATTGAAAGTGTCCTGTTTTGAAAAGCTTCAAACGACATTGAGAGTAAAAGGTTTTAATCCTATTCCCCATAGTAGAAGTGAAACTTTTGCTTTTTTGAAGAGGTTTGGTAATGCGGTCATTCTGCTGTACATACAACATTCAGACAGTAAAGACATTAATTTCCTATTAGCATTAGCAATGACGCTTAAATCAGCGACTGACAATTTGATTTCTGACACTTCCTACTTAATTGCTATGCTGGGATGCAATGATATTTACAGAATCAGTGAGAAGCTTGACAGTTTAGGAGTGAAATATGACTCTTCAGAACCATCTAAACTTGAACTTCCAATGCCCGGCACTCCAATACCTGCTGAGATTCATTATACTCTGCTTATGGATCCCATGAATGTTTTTTACCCAGGAGAATATGTTGGGTACCTTGTTGATGCTGAAGGTGGTGACATCTATGGATCTTACCAGCCAACATACACCTATGCAATTATTGTACAAGAAGTTGAAAGAGAGGATGCAGACAATTCTAGTTTTCTAGGAAAGATATATCAGATTGATATTGGTTATAGTGAATATAAAATAGTTAGCTCTCTTGATCTGTATAAGTTTTCAAGGCCTGAGGAAAGCTCTCAAAGTAGAGACAGTGCCCCTTCTACACCCACCAGCCCTACCGAGTTCCTAGCTCCTGGTCTACGAAGCATCCCTCCTCTTTTCTCTGGGAGAGAGAGCCACAAGACCTCATCTTCAAAGCATCATTCCCCCAAAAAGCTTAAGGTGACTTCTTTACCCGAAATTTTAAAAGAAGTGACATCAGTGGTGGAGCAAGCTTGGAAGCTTCCAGAATCCGAAAGAAAAAAGATTATCAGGCGGTTGTATTTGAAATGGCACCCTGACAAAAACCCAGAGAATCATGATATTGCTAATGAAGTTTTTAAACATTTGCAGAATGAAATCAGCCGACTAGAGAAACAGGCTTTTCTAGATCAAAACGCAGACAGAGCCTCACGGCGAACATTTCCAACCTCAGCATCCCGGTTTCAATCAGACAAATACTCGTTTCAGAGATTTTATACTTCGTGGAATCAGGAGGCAACGAGCCATAAATCTGAAAGGCAACAACAAAATAAAGAAAAATGCCCACCTCCACCTGGACAGACTTACTCCCAGAGGTTCTTTGTTCCTCCCACTTTCAAGTCCGTTGGCAATCCAGTCGAAGCACGCAGATGGTTAAGGCAAGCCAGAGCAAATTTTTCAGCTGCTAGGAATGATCTCCATAAAAATGCCAATGAATGGGTGTGCTTTAAATGTTACCTTTCTACTAAGTTAGCTTTGATTGCCGCTGACTATGCTGTGAGGGGGAAGTCCGATAAAGATGTGAAACCAACTGCACTGGCACAAAAAATAGAGGAATATAGTCAGCAACTTGAAGGACTGACAAATGACGTTCACACACTGGAAGCTTACGGTGTAGACAGCTTAAAAACAAGATACCCTGATTTGCTGCCTTTCCCACAGATCCCAAATGACAGGTTCACTTCTGAGGTTGCTATGAGGGTGATGGAATGTACTGCCTGTATCATTATAAAACTTGAAAATTTTATACAACAAAAAGTGTGAAAATATTTAAAGAAAAAATCCGAGCTAGATCTTGAATGTGTTGTGACACAAATATGAAGGGCTGTACTTCCTTAAGCTTCGTTGCCAGTTATTTAGGAATTGTGAAGCACAGCGCAGATTGTTTGGGAAGAAGTTTGGAGTTGTTATTAACATGAATAGCAATAGGAGACCTTAACTGAATCCTGAAGAGAATTATTTTGAAGATAGTTGTAAACCGCACAATTGCTAGATGTATTTGAATGGCTAGGGTAGCACATTATTGAACTGCACTTTATATAACCAAAGCTTAGCTGTTGTCCGATAGAGGTCTCTGTATGTCTCTGGTTAAGGTGAAGTCATTTTGTTTTTGACATGGTATTTTTGAAGGAGCTGATGAAACACTGGACATATCATTGGTTTAAACAAGGGGAATTAAGTCTTTGGAGTTTCTCATTTCCTTAAGTGGCTCCTCTTTGGATGCATTATTTTATCAGCTGGATCTGATTATGAATTTGTTGCAATTTTACACCTTAAATACTCAGTACATTTAAAAAATGGGACAGTGTTTTTATCCTGAATACTACTTGATTAAGAGTCTGGAGAGAGTACTCCTTGGGGTGCACTGAGTGCACTTTACGTCCTTATTTTAAATGGTTTACACCTTATGTTTACAGACCTCCTTTCATGAAAATATCATACGGAAAACTCGAAGTGGTGGCGGTTCTTTTCACCAGATGTTACTATTGCTTCTGAGAACTGCTTACCACAACATTTATCAACGGTTAGAACATATGCTTTTTGTTTGTACTTATTTTCCACAAATGTCATAATTTATATAGTGTAGTTGAACAGGATGCAATCTTTTGTTGTCTAAAGGTGCTGCAATTAAAAAAAAACTTTGCCTTTCAACATGGCACTTAGTGGAGCTTTTTGGATTTTACTTTGGGAACATTAAAAAAATTGTAAAATCATTGTGACAATATTGTTTATATAAGAGGAACTATCAGCTTGTATTTTTCCCATGAATTATTTAGAACTGACATTTAATTTTCATCATGTTTGAGTGTCTTACCGTATGTATTTACTTTCAAATATTTCTTTTGCAGAATGTGAAAGGTAATGATAATTAGTTCATATAAGTATGCTGGCTGTAAAAGAAGCTAAATATAATATTTTATGCAATTAAGGGCTTGGGGAACATATAAAAAGTTGTTTTTACTTTTACTGGTAATAAGGAATGTTTGTGCCTCCACTATTGTATTGCTTCTGGATGTGAAGCCATGTAATTATTTCTGCTATTATAATAAGTGCCATACTTTTAATAAAGTAAATGTACATATGAAATCATTGTAACTGACATTTCCTGAGAAATAGTTCACTGAAAACCAAACTTGATATCTTCTCATATTAAGTTTATATATGGGTGTATGTATGTCTGTTGGAAATTGGAAATATTAGGTTAGAATTTTCTATATGTTCTATACTGGAATTTTAGTAGGTTTCTTTTTTATGATAGACTATAAAGTGCTCAATATATACAGGTTTATTAAGTGCTCATTGATTTAAAGTCTTATTTCACCTTTTTTAAGGAATAAGATTAGTTGATATGTAATATATAGATGTATTTGAAAGTAGATACATTAAATAATGGTTCTTTTGTAGGTAGAGGCTGAATTAATATTCACCTTAATCTCAGGAGAGGGCCGCATGTCTGGTGCTAATTCACACTTGAACACTGACAGATGAGAAATGTGCATCTTTATACCTGAGCCTCAAGTCTTCGCGTTTGGCAGGCTAGGGCTGAGAGTTCTGTCCTGGGCCGCCTGAATTCCGGATCTTCTCTTTCTTGGGACTTTCTTAAGGCATGCTTGCTACTTTGAAACTCAGTCAGCACTTGGAATATATTTTATTGCTTTTGGATATTAAAATTTATGCAGAAAACTTTGACCTTTGTGATAGTTGATCTAGTTGGAGTTTTATTTTTTTTCTAGCCTTTCTTAAAAAAAAATGCAGGTTCAGAATCCCTTATATGAAACCTTTGTATCCAAATGTATATAAGAACTTAGATTTTAGAAAGTTAACACAAGCATGTAATAACAGCATTCTCATCAGGCTTAGACAGCACCCTTTAATTAAACATAGTACTATTTCTGCAGTAAAGCCCATGAATGTTTACCCTAAATGGAATCTATAGACCTGGTGCAGAACCTCATCTAAATTTTGGTCAGGTTTTGCCATCAATAGTTTGCAGCAGATATATTTGGAAAGTTTTCATTTTTTGAAGCTTTTTAGATTTTCAAATGAAGGTAATGAATTTTGAACCTGAACTAATTTTGTATTTCATTATTTTATGTTTTTTCTTTATCCCTATTTTGTTTTTCTTATTAAAAGGAAAATGAGGACTGTCAGCCAGTGCGGATGCTAGCTGCTCCCGAGGAGCCCTTGGGCCACAGACCTTGCTACTCCCAGGAGTGGCTTCTGCGGCTAGATGAGGAGGGCCGCGCATGTCCCCAGCAGACAGTGTGCAGCATGGGGAAGCGGGGGCGGGGTGCTGAGGGCTGGAGAACGGTGTTGGTAAGATGTTTAGATAGTGTTCAATGAATAAAAAGTTCACAGTTCTGATTCGGGGATGGGTGGGATTTTCTTCCACTGGTGCCAGTTGACATTTTCTGTACTCCAAACGTTTCATAGATGTCGAGGATAAAATCTGTAGCGCTGGTAGAAAAGAGCAATTACACAAGAGTTTAATTAGTCTTGTACCGATCGGGGTTGTACCAGAGAAACAACAACCAGTATGAGATATGCAGATGGTGAACTGTGAAGAGATCTATTCCCAGGATTTGACTCATGATTGTGGGGGCTGGTGAGCCTGCAGTCCACGTGGCAGTCCTGCACCACAGGCCGGAAACGCTCAGCAGGGGCTGGAGCTGCAGTCCGCAGCTAGAATCCTACAACTTTGGCTTCTGAAGGTTTTTTTCCCATTTCCCTTGCTCTAACGCATGTGGCCTAAGGTAGTGTCATTTATTCATCCATTGGAAAACACCCATCCTGAGTGCACTGGGCAGGCCTTGCTGGGCTGGAGGCACAGAGGGGACAGTGCCCCCCGGCTGCTGGTTTCCGTCAACCACAGACCAGAGAACTGTCTACTTACATCATGAACCTGGTCTGCTTGTACACCAAAGCCAGATTTAGTTATTTTTTTTACTTTAAAATAAGAATTATGTGTTTAAAATTTATGTTTCTTTCTCTTAAGTTGGTGAGTGGCTTGGGAGGTGCCCTGGTGTACTCTGAATATGAAAGCCCTGGTGGCTAAGAAGACAGAATTGGAGTTGTGCCGTGTATTTGGTTAGATACTTAGCAGTGCACTTAGATTCTCTGGTTCCTTCTGCCTGTTTACAATTGATACAAAGTTTATTTGGTTTCCAAACCAAAGCAAGTTTGAAGTGGAATTCAAAATATGGAGAAGATTGCTGAAGCTGAGTTAAGCAGCAATATGAATAAGGGAAGGAAGGGGACAAAAACTGTAAAAAGCAGACACAACCTAACAGCCACAGTGTGAGGGGTTGTGCCCTTTCCGAGCAGCTCCTGCCCTATTTCACTGTCTCCAGAGGAGATGGACACAGCAGGTGGGTAGGTGAGC
Source organism: Phataginus tricuspis (assembly GCA_029783875.1). Lineage (NCBI taxonomy): Eukaryota > Metazoa > Chordata > Mammalia > Pholidota > Manidae > Phataginus > Phataginus tricuspis. The sequence continues at coordinate 9,662,173 of JAQQAC010002067.1, read as the reverse complement.
AGGGCCTGGGGGGTGTATGGGAGGGGAAGGTCCTGAGCATGTGTGGCTAAGCCTTCCTTTCACTTGGAATGGGGCTGCCTAGTCCACCCTGCCCTCCTGGTGAACTGTGGGTGCCTAGAGCCTAAAGTCCTGCCCTGACCGGAGGGGACTGTGTGTTATTCAGCTGTTAATCTTAGAAGTCCTTTTGGCTGCAAATCAAACTTCTTTACTATTGAAGCTGATTGATATTTTGATCATCTTTTTAACTCTTGTCTGCTCAGTCGGTGTGGAAACTGAAAAAGAAATAGGGCTATCTTTTGAGGTTGCTCGACTATCAACCCTCAGTGGTCTATAACCACTTGGTATATAGGAGTATCAGTGTCTGTATCTCCTTAGTTATGTTCATAATCAAGACCTTGGACCATTAAAGAAAACTTAAATTACATGCAGCCTATCTAAATGTTTTGAGACTAACCACTGGTAACTTCCTTATCACTTGGAGAACACGGCTATCTCTAACAACTTTCATGATTCCATATAACAAAGGAGCAAAAAATTCTAATTTACACCTTTTATTTAAGAGATTTTATTCTCCATACTTTCTCCTTGATTCTTTTTTTTTCACCTTAATTTATTTAAGAACCATTTTTTTGGACAGTACTATGAGAGCCAAGCTATTTTATGAATATTCCATGTGATCCTATATTATGTCAAGAAGGCTGAAAGACGTTTTTGCATAAACATGGAACAAGAGAGCAAATATGACAAAGAAGTGTCAATACTATTTACTATGAGAGTAGAAATGCCGATGCAAGAAAGCAGACGATTTAAAAAATCAGGACTTAGCTACATGTAAAAGTGACCACCAATTTATAAAAGCACCCAACCTCTTGAAACTTTGGGAGCATTATTTTTAGAGTTGAGTTTGCTCTTAATTGCTTAGAAATCACTGTATTTTTATTTTGTGATTTCAAGTGTTTTGCATTTTTAAAAATCAAGGAGTCGTAAGTGGGCTACACTGTTAAACGAGCACCTTTTTCAAACAGTGTTAGAAATAAAGAGTTCACTTTTCTGCTTTCTCTCAGTTCTGAGACTAGAATCTGAACTTAGGTTTATAGTTGTAAATTCTATAATTTGTAAGTTGCAGTGCTGTTGGTCTCACCATATCTTGAGCTGTCCGGAGATTCTGATTATTACAACTGGTAAAACAAAAGCAAAGCAAATCAACCCCCACCACCCTTGGTGATGGAGGGCATTTTACAAAGTGAATGAGTGGCTTACACAAAACTAACCGGTTTTCGCAGGTTCAGTGTGTCCTCTTTGGTTAACAGCAACTTCTACAACCACTGGTACTGTACATATTTTCACACACTGAGAGTCAGGTGTTATGAAGTTATATCCAGCCTTGTCTCTATTGTGTAGGGTTAACCACGCAGATGGGCAGTTCTGGGTTCCACCACCTACTAGTGGTTCGATCTTGGGGATGAAAAAACCCTTTGGATTGTAGTTTCCTTACTTGTCAAATGAGTATCAACCCATCTACACAGTTATCAGGTAGATTGATGTTTTGGATGGAATGAGACAACATATCAAAACTTTTTGAAGTAAAAACAGCTATTCAAATGTAGGGTCACATTTTAATTTAATTTCAAAAGATACTATATGACCTTGTGACTTGTCCCATCCGAACTTTTTGGTATCATCAGAAACTTGGGAAAAATAATACCTACCTGAAATAATTCTGAGGATTAAAGAAAGTAAGACACTCAAGCTATGAAGTTTGTGAAAAATGTAGCCTTATTTTTATTGCTCTTTGACTATAAAGAAAGCATGATTAATGTATAATTTATTGAGTACATATTGAAAATCAGATCAACCTCAAACTTGCTTCAAAACCTGAAGATTGTCTTGTGAAACCTAACACACTGCATTAAAAACAAAGAGAGAACTTACAGGTTTGACTTACATAGTGGAGGCTCCTCCTAGAACTTTGGGGGCATTCTAGTATTTACCGATGCTACTTGAATGGGGAGTTAGATATCCACAGTTCAACATCATAAATTCGACGTGGCAATTCTATATTTCATTGTAGATTGACTATCTGTAAAAGATGAAAAGTCACAATGGTTCTGATGAAAATCTAGTGGAATATGCAGAGTCTTTTGATATCTAACTTTTGCGTCTAATATCCACGTGCCATTTTGAGATCACGTAGTTTCATCTGAACACTGTTACTTTTTTCTTTCTGGGTTCCTTTTGAAGACGTGTCCTCCTATTTCCCATCCGCCACCTTGGTTTTGCAGCACGTCACACCTGAAGGCTTGAGGGGAGAACTTTGAATCACTGAATGGAAGCAGGCATCCCATGGAAATGTAGGTGTTTTAGAGGCAGATGTGACTCTGTTCGTGGCATGTGGTACCCACGCCAGCCACAGACAGGTAAAGCTTCCCATCCGGACACGCACAGATCTCATAGAGTCTTTGTGAGCTGCCAGCGGGCCCTCGTGTGCCCTCAGCCAACTTGGGTAAACACACTGTGCCAGCATCGAGCAGAAGCTGTTAGGGAGAAAATGAACAATGAAGCGGTAAAGCAGAAATGACCACGGTAAAGCAGTTAAGCAAGAAATGCATACTCTCAAAATGTTCCAAACAAATTACTTTTTCCTCTAGGTAGAAAATGAAATAGCCACTTGGCTTAACTCAAGTCATATTATAATTATCTGATTCTTTGAAAGCCTGTTTCTTTTATGTCCAGGTAGGGGTGTGACAATTGGAGGGAGGTCATTTTTTCTTTCACCCAACGTGCCAACGGAGCCAGGAAAACTTAGGATGCTACCCGAAAAATACCTTTCAGAATAATTTGACAAAATAATAGAACTTGGCTGATTCACATTTATTTTGTGATCTACTTTGACTTTATGCTGAACCATCTTCTCTTCCCCATGAGGCTATAGTACAAGCCATAAGAATAGATTCATCTTAATTTTTATCTGTAAATGTTGGAATTTCTCCTGATTTATTTTCCTATGAGAGGCAATTCAATTAATCTTACTGGCTATCACCCATTTTCCTAATTTTTAAAATATCATTTGAAACTCTGCTATCTTCTATGAGGTGCAGAAAAGCAGTAGATACACAAACTGAAGTCAACTAAATGAAAATGAAAGCCACTGGACATTTTGTTCCTATTATAGTTTACTTGGAGTGAAGGGCAAATAAACGGCCATTGATTGAGATTTGGACATCTGCATGATAATCTAAGGAAATAAGGATGTGGCGCCGAGCCGCCGCGCCTTACCCATTGTAGGACCCTCACTTGGTAGGAGAAATTGAAGTGTATGTGGGCGGACTAATGCTCTTCCTAGCCAGCAGGTCAGATGGGGCCTTTAGGTTACATGGCCCTCATCTGTGAGCACCAATCTTCTCATAAGCAGCCTGTGTTCCCTCTCCGGAATGATCGGTGGCACTACAGGAAAAGCTTTACACCGTGGTCTGGACCTCCATCAGAGTAAAACAAATCAACGGCCATTCCTTTTTCCAAGCAGAACCCATGTAGGTTATTGTCCAGTGCTTTGGGGTCTGGGGGTACTTGCTGTTCTCTGGCTTGATGGCTTCTCCTCTCCTTCTTGTGACTAATGGGTCAACTTTTTTTCCTGCTTTTGCAGCAAACTAGTCACTGGTAGTTCCCCTACGGCTTCCTTGCTCACCGTCATTTGCCTTTTTGGGAGTATTTTGTGGGAGGCCAGACATCTCTTCCCTTTGAGGTGGCCCCCAGTAATAAGGAATAGCAACTATAACTATGGGTCAGGCTTTGTGCTACTTGTGAAACATGACACCTAATTCATGGAAATAAGGAGTAGTTCAAAATTAAAATCTGTGTAAATTTTTTCAAGGTAACATATTTTAAGTTTGTACTGACAATTGTCAGTTTGACTTGGTGTACATCAATAATGATTTAGTGAGATTCTAAAATTCTTGATTTCCACTTTTGCTTCTGTCTGCTCCTGGCAGCATAACTTTTTAAGTCACAGTTTGTGGGGGCTTCTCCAGACAATTTTTATATTCCGCCAGCAGGCTACCGTTGGCCGGTCCCTCCACACTTGCTGCCTCAACTGCCCTTTCCTCTTAATAGTAACTTAATATAATTTCAAAATGTTGTCACCCATTTTACCACACCGGTGTCTAATAACCCAGTGACATAGTTAACCAAATATTCCTTCCCCTACTTGGCAAATGAGAAGATAGGCTCAGAGACACCTGCTAGTGTTCCTGAATTCAGGTAGGTAGGTAGGGAGCTGGTCTAATGCTAGAACAATCAGTGTTGAGTAGCTCCACAGGATGATTTTGGCTTATGTCAGTGATGTTTTATTTCTGGACTTGAAGTTCTGGAAAATCCAGATGTTCTTGTAGCTGGTTTTTAAAACTCTTACTTTTCATATTTAGTTTTCATTAAACATGGTGTCAGCTGCACAGTGCTCTCGGTGAGAACGGATGACGGGTGTCATATTCAGGGAGGTCCTAGGGACAGCCGTACTGTGGGAAGTGGGATCACTAGGAAATGCAGAATAGATATTCTCCATGAGCTCTGAAATCTGTAGTGGTTTTTCAAAGTTAAAAATAACAAGAGACTTGATAGCACATACACCAAAGAAAGCTGTCTGGATCCAATATGGAATTATTGGCCTCTTGGCCTTCTTTCTATGCTAAATTTCCTTTGCCTTCTTTTTACATTGTTTGCTTTATGCCTTTCATCACACACTACCACCTGTTCACAAATGACCATAAATTTAATATACTGATAACTTAATGGGCATGGATATCATCAGGACATCAATAGGAGCTTGATTTACTGAACTCACCATTCCGTCACTACTTTGAAAAATGATATCCATTTGAGAAAGGGCTTCGATTTTCCCAGCATGAGCTTTAATATAAACGCCTTTGGGGGCATCCATGCTTAGACTTCGGGTGGGCGATTCTAACCTGAAATGAGGGAAAGAAACCAAGAAAAAATAGTATTAAAAGAAGCTACCCAAGAATCCCTCAATGAATGACAGCATAGAAAATAAAACTAAGGTAGACAGTATCTTCATGTCATTCACGTCCTTCTTGTATGTATATTGTACATTATCCATTGATAAATCCAGAAATAGTGTTCAGAAATTAACTTCCCATCAGTGAGAGTCAGTGAAATTAGTGTCGTCTAAAAACATAAAAAATCTTGAGACAGCTGCACAGTATACAGTAGTTTCAGATGGCATGGTCAACACTCTGGCATGCCTCACTGGAAGAAAATGCTATTTGGGAATAACTTGGTAAAACGATTTTTTTTTTTAGTTAAAACACAAAGTTGTTTGGGAAAAAGACAAATTTAAGGGCAAAGATTTCTTTTGGAAAAATACTGAGCTGATGAAGTTGATAGGATGAGGACTGGCCTGAGCTGACTTTGTTTCTGTAAGATTTATCAGAATCTCTATGATTAAGTAAAACATGTACAGAACCAGGAATATTTGGACCAGAAGAATTCTCTAATTTGCCTCTGCCAAGGAAAGATTGAATTTCCAACATGGTACAAAATGATCACTTGGCAAGGTTTTCATCTGCTCCAACACAACCCCACTCAAACCAGAAGTTTGAAAGGCTGATTGACTGAAGATCGATGATGTTTGAAGATCGACGAGAGACAGAGAATAGAATAGAAAATGATCTGTAATCCTCCGCTGTAGAGCTAGATTAAGGCAGAGGGTGGGTAAAATGAGAAAGGGAAATGGCTCAAGAAGAGAGAAGTGCCCTGATCATGAATTTTCATTTGAACCAACTGAGTATTTGATAGACTTTTAAGTCAGGTGGGTTGCTACCTTTAATTGGCAAGTGTTTTGTCTACCACTATTTGTTGTAGAAAACAAAGTTTCATGTTCTTATGTACATCTCAGTGTGTAAAATTGATCTGTTACACATTTTGAAATACTGAGTATGAGAAAACGCTTAGAGATATCTGTGGAATTTATTGGTCAACTTCTGTTGGGCTTAGGTTATGGGGAGGCATTGGTATCTCTAGATGAGCTTGGTCTGCTGCCTGCCTGCCTGTTTTGCTATTTTGACCTCTGCTAATTGCCTACATTTTTCCTGCCTGGATTGATAGAAAGAGGGAGGTGAAGGGGACAGAAAGGAACAAAGGAGACCAGCCATCTGTAGAGACCTAGTCCGTTTCAGGCAGACCACCCTAGTGGAAGTACATTTGTTTCAAAGATCAATTATCTAACAAGAAAATGACCTCAACAGAACAAATTATTAGTTTTCAAATGTATTATAGATGCTTCGAGGAGAGCAAACTTCTTCCCCTTTGCATCTTTTCTAAACTTGGGGATGAAATATTTCCCTTCAGCATAAGTTAAGACACGTTACCAAAAACCTGAGAGTAGAATGCTGTTAAATATACATTTCCATGAACATGTTCAACAGTCAGATATGAAAGAACTTAATTTTTTTCTGTCTTTTGTTGTATTTTAGTTTCTAATTTAGATATCTACCCTTTTCTTCAAATATGTGATTATATGACTATTTACTCAGGACTTATATGAAGAGCAACAAGGTTTGGGCACTATCACAGAAATGTATCCAAATATATAAATAAATAAGCTGTGTGTATATATATGTGTACATGTACATATGTATGTGTATATATGTATGTGTGTGTGTATATATATATATATATATATATATACACATACACGTACACATACACATGCACAATTTGTGTTACAAAAATACAATTAAGAGAAATTAAACATGGCGGCGTGAGAGGTGAGACAGAGGCTTCCTCCTAAAACTGCATATAATACGAAAATATAACTGATACAACTACTGAAAAAGCAACAGGAAAGAGGACTGCACCAAATTGCATACACCTGGAGACAAGAGTAGACCTCACAGAACAGGGTAACGTACTAAAGCTGTGGCCCGGTGGGACCCAAGCCCTTCCCCCACCCCAGCTCACTGGTGGGAGGAAGACAAACGGAGCAGGGAGGGAGTGGAGACCTGGGACTGCTGAATACCTAACTCTGGAGATCTGCTCTGGGAGCACAAACCTACATTTCATGGTGCTTTCATGATACTCTTGTAATTAGGGGATGGAAAGCTAAGACAGGCAGAATTCCTGGAGAGACTGAGATTCCAGCCACTTGTGGAAAGGAGGGATCCATATGCAGCTTCTCTGGGACAAAAGAAAGGCAGGCAGACTGAGAGACTTCCTAACAAGGAAGCCCTTAGCAAGAGGGCTGCTAAAGTGGCAAGGATTGCACAGAGCTTACTACTCAGGAGAAACGACAGGTGGACAAAATTGTCTGGGTGTACTCTGCCCAGCAGATTGGGAGCTTTCACGATCTTCAGGTGCTCCAGCTCCCTGGCTGGCTACACAGCTCCTAGAATGCCCTCCATCATAGGCAGACTACTGTGCCTTTCTCCTGGTCAGCCCCACCTGGCTCACAAACCGGCAAATGCTGCCCTGGCATTAGGCCAGCCAGAAGGAAGGTCTGTCTACAGCAACTACAAACACAAAGCATAGAGGCTTATACCTGTGTGCTCAGCCCACTGGTTCAGGCAGTGGAGACAGGCATAGCAGCCGGGAAGCAGGAAACAGCTCTTCCCTCCTCCCAGGCACCAATACGACTCCCTGCGACCCCTGACATTGCTTCAGGGGCTGAGCAGCTCCAGAGAGTAGAGCTTCTGGGCACCAAAGGACACCATATACAAATATGAAACACCAAAGGAAACTGGTTCAGTGTAAAATTATTAATATAACTCCTGAGAAAGATTTAAATGATATCAACCTCACGACTCTCCCTGAAAGGGAGTTCAAAATAAAAGTCATTAACATGCTCATGGAGGTACGGAAAGATATTCAAGAACTCAGGAATGAACTCCGGTCAGAGATCCAGTTGTTGAAGAGCACAATGGAGGGTATTAAAAGCAGATTGGATATTGTGGAGAAGATGATAAATGAAATAGAAACCAGAGAAGAGGAATACAAAGAAGCTGAGGCACAGAGAGAAAAAAGAATCTCTAAGAATGAAAGAATATTGAGAGAACTGTGTGACCAATACAAACGGAACAATATTCGCATTATAGGGGTACCAGAAGAAGAAGAGAGAGAAAAGGGGATGGAAAGTGTCTTTGAGGAGGTAATTGCTGAAAACGTCCTCAAACTAGGGAAGGAGATAATCTCTCAGGCCATGGAGATGCACAGATCTCCCAACACAAGGGACCCAAGGAAGACAACATCAAGACATATAATAATTAAAATGGCAAAGATCAAGGATAAGGACAGACTATTAAAAGCAGCCAGAGAGAGAAATAAGATCACATACAAAGGAAAGCCCATCAGGTTATCATCAGACTTCTCAACAGAAACCTTACAGGCCAGAAGGGAGTGGCATGATGTATTTAATGCAATGAAGCAGAAGGGCCTTGAACCAAGAATATTTTATCCAGGAAGATTATCACTGAAATTTGAAGGAGGGATTAAACAATTCCCAGATAAGCAAAGGCTGAGAGAATTTACCTCCCACAAACCATCTCTACAGTGTATTTTGGAGGGACTGCTATAGATGGAAGTGTTCCTGTAGTTCAGTAGCTGTCACCAGAGGTAATAAAACCACAGTAAAGAAAGTAGAACAGCTAATTACTAAGCAAATGCAAAATTAAATTAACCATCCCCAAAGTCAATCAAGGGATAAAGAGTACAGAATATGATACCTAATATATAAAGAATGGAGGAGGAAGAAAAAGGAGGAGAAAAATAAAAGAACCATTAGATTGTGTTTGTAATAGCATATTAAATGAGTTAAGTTAGACTCTTAGATAGTAAGGAAGTTAACCTTGAACTTTTGGTAACCACAAATCTAAAGCCCGCAATGGCAATAAGTACATACCTATCCATAATCACCCTAAATGTAAATGGACTGAATGCACCAATCAAAAGACATAGAGTCACTGAATGGATCAAAAAACAAGACCCATCTATATGCTGCCTACAAGAGACTCACTTTAAACCCAAACACATACAGAGACTAAAAGTGAAGGGATGGAAAAAGACATTTCATGCAACTAATGGGGGAAAAAAGCAGGAGTTGCAGTACTTGTATCAGACAATATAGACTTCAAAACAAAGAAAGTCATAAGAAACAAATAAGGACATTACATAATGATAAAAGGGTCAGTCCAACAAGAAGATATAACCATTATAAATATCTATGCACCCAACACAGGATCACCTACATACATGAAAAAAATACTAACAGAATTAAAAGGGGAAATAGAATGCAATGCATTCATTCTAGGAGACATCAACACACCACTCACTCTGAAGGACAGATCAACCAGACAAAAAATAAGTAAGGAGACAGAGGCACTGAATGACACATTAGAACAGATGGACATAATGGACATCTACAGAACTCCACACCCAAAAGCAGCTGAAAACACATTCTTCTCAAGTGCACATGGAACATTTTCAAGAATAGATCATATACTGGGCCATGAGAAGAGCCTCGGTAAATTAAAATGATTGAAATTGTACCAACCAGTTTCTCAGACCACAAAGGTATGAAACTAGAAATGAATTATGCAAAGAAAATGAAAAATCCGACAAACACATGGAGGTTTCACAACATGCTCCTAAATAACCAATGGATCAATGACTAAATAAAAACAGAGATCAATCAATATATGGAGAAAAATGACAACAATAATTCAACACCGCAAAATCTGTGGGATGCAGCGAAGGCCATGCTAAGAAGAAAGTATATTGCAATACAGGCCTACCTCTGGAAAGAAGAACAATCCCAAATGAGCAGTCTAAACTCCAAAGTAACGAAACTAGAAAAAGAAGAATAAATTAGACCCAAAGTCACTAGAACGAAGGACATAATAAGATTAGAGCATAAATAAATAAAATTAAGAAGAATAAAACAATAGAAAGGATCAATGAAAGCAAGAGCTGGTTCTTCGAGAAAATAAACAAAATAGATAAACTCCTAGCCAGACTTACCAAGAAAAAAGGAGAGTCTACTCATGTAAACAGAATCAGAAATGAGAAAGGAAAAATCACTATGTTCACCAGAGAAATACAAAGAACTATTAGAGAATACTATGAAAAATTATATGCTAACAAACTGGATAACCTAGAAGAAATGGACAACTTTTTAGAAAAATACAACCTCCAAGGCTGACCCAGAAAGAAACAGAAAATGTGAACAGACCAATTACCAGCAACAAAATTGAACTGGTAATCAAAAATCTACCTAAGAACAAAATGCCTGGACCAGATGCCTTCACCATTGAATTTTATTAAACATTTAGTGAAGACCTAAGACCCATCCTCCTTAAAGTTTTCCAAAAAGTAGAAGAGGAGGGAATACTCCCAAACTCATTCTACAAGACCAACATCACTCTAATACCAAAACCAGGCAAAGACACCACAAAAAAAGAAAATTACAGACCAATGTCCCTGATGAACAGATTCAAAAATATCAACAAAATATTAGCAAACCAAATTCAAAAATACATCAAAAAGATCGTACATCATGATCAAGTGGGATTCATCCCAGGGATGCAAGGATGGTACAACATTCGAAAATCCATCAACATCATCCATTACATCAACAAAAAGGACAAAAAACACATGATCATCTCCATAGATGCTGGAAAAGCATTTGACAAAATTCAACATTCATTCTGATAAAAACTCTCAACAAAATGGGTATAGAGGGCAAGTACCTCAACATAATAAAGGCCATATATGACAAACCCACAGCCAACATTATACTTAACAGCGAGAAGCTGAAAGCTTTTCCTTTAAGATTGGGAACAAGACAAGGATGCCCACTCTCCCCACTTTTATTCAACATAGTTCTAGAGGTCCTAGCCACGGCAATCAGACAACAACAAGGAAATAAAAGGCATCCAGATTGGCAAGGAAGAAGTCAAACTGTCCCTGTTTGCAGATGACATGATATTGTACATAAAAACCCTAAAGAATCCACTCCAAAACTACTGGATCTAGTATCTGAATTCAGTAAAGTTGCGGGATACCAAATTAATACACAGAAATCCGTTGCATTTCTATACACTAATGATGAACTAGCAGAAAGAGAAATCAGGAAAACAATTCCATTCACAATCGCATCAAAAAGAATAAAATACCTAGGAATAAACCTAACCAAGGAAGTGAAAGACCTATACTTGGAAAACTACAAGACACTCATGAGAGAAATTAAAGAAGATACCAATAAATGGAAACACATCCTGTGCTCATGGATCGGAAGAATTAATATTGTCAAAATGGCCATCCTGCCTAAAGCAATTTACAGATTCAATGCAATCCCTATCAAAATACAAACATCATTCTTCAACGAACTAGAGCAAATAGTTCTAAAATTCATATGGAATCACAAAAGACCCCAAATAGCCAAAGCAATCATGAGAAGGATGAATAAAGCTGGGGGATTACGCTCCCTGACTTCAAGGTCTACTACAAAGCCACAGTAATCAAGACAATTTGGTACTGGCACAAGAACAGAACCATAGACCAATGGAACAGACTAGAGAGCCCAGATATAAACCCAAGCATATAGGGTCAATTGATATACGATAAAGGAGCCATGGATATAGAATGGGGAAATGACAGCCTCTTCAACAGCTGGTGTTGGCAAAACTGGACAGCTACAAGTAAGAGAATGAAACTGGATTATTGTCCAACCCCACAAAAGTAAACTCAAAGTGGATCAAAGACCTGAATGTAAGTCATGAAACCATAAAACTCTTAGAAACAACAGGCAAAAATATCTTGGACATAAATATGAGCAATTTCTTCATGAACATATCTCCCCAGGCAAGGGAAACAAAAGCAAAAATGAACAAGTGGGACTATATCAAGCTGGAAAGCTTCTGTACATGTAGCAAAGGACACCATCAGCAGAACCAAAAGACATCCTACAGTATGGGAGAATATATTCATAAATGACATATCTGATAAGGGATTTACATCCAAATTATATAAAGAGCTCATGCACCTCAAGAAACAAAAAGCCAATAAGCCAATTAAAAAATGGGCAGAGGAGCTGAACAGAGACTTCTCCAAAGAAGAAATTCAGGTGGCCAACAGGCACATGAAACGATGCTTCACATCACTAATCATCAGAGAAATGCAAATTAAAACCACAATGAGATATCACCTCACACCAGTTAGGATGGCTGCCATCCAAAAGACAAACAACAACAAATGTTGGTGAGGATGTGGAGAAAGGGGAACCCTCCTACACTGCTGGTGGGAATGCAAATTAGTTCAAACATGTGGAAAGCAGTATGGAGGTTCCTCAAAAACTCAAAATAGAAATACCATTTGACCCAGGAATTCCACTCCTAGGAATTTACCCTGAGAATGCAGCAGCCTAGTTTGAAAAAGACAGATGCGCCCCTATGTTTATTGCAGCACTATTTACAATAGCCAAGAAATGGAAGCAGCTTAAGTGTCCATCAGTAAATGAATGGATAAAGAAGAGGTGGTACACATACACAATGGAATATTATTCAGCCATAAGGAGAAAACAAATCCTTCCATTTGCAACAACATGATGGAACTAGAGGGTATTATGCTCAGTGAAATAAGTCAGGCGGAAAAAGACAAGTATCAAATGATCTCACTCATATGTGGAGTATAAGAACAAAGGAAAAAGTGAAGGAACAAAACAGCAGCAGATTCACAGAACCTAAGAATGGACTAACAGTTACCAAAGGGAAAGGGACTGGGGAAGATGGGTGGGAAGGGAGGGATAAGAGGGAAAGGGGTATTACCATTAGCACACATAGTGTAGCGGGGGTGGGGGGAGGAATACAGGGAAGGCAGTATAACACAGAGAAGACGGGTAATGATTCTATAGCATCTTACTATGCTGATGGACAGTGACTGTAATGGGGTCTGTGGTGGGGACTTGATAATAGGGGGAGCCTAGTAACCATAATATTGCTCATGTAATTGTACATAAATAGTAACAAAAAAAATCTAAAAAAAAAGGTTAATGAGACAGTCTTGGAAGTATTTAGAATGAAGATCAGATTGCCTGTAAAGAACACAAAGTAATAAATAATATATTTAAAATGCTGATATGAAACTACTGTTAGCCTAAAATTATATTCTATCTTAGCTTTCATTCCACTAAAAAGGAGCTAGATATTTCAGGCTTAGAGGGAAAGTTTACTATCTATATAGACCCTCACTGAGAAAAGTACTTGTGGAAATTAAGACCAGAAAAAGAAAGTATTTCGAAAGAAGCTGTGGTGGACATTAGAAAAATTAATAAAGTGCATTGGTAAAGCTAAATATGCATTGCCTGAAAAAAGTAAAGGGGATGAGTAAAAGCAAAGTTGAAATAACTTTCTAAATTTTTTTTAATTTGGAGAGAGAATGATAAAGTTAATTTATCTCCATGCATATACAAAAGTAAAGAGAAATCATTTAAAAGAATAAAAATAGAACCTTTAGAAGGAAATTTTGTGCAGAGAATAAGGAAAAATTTATTAATCCAACAAAAGGTCAGAAAAAGAAAGAAAAGAAAAAGCATAGTAAATAAAACATAAGATAATTGAAATACGTCAAATAAATCAGTGACCATAATAAATATAAATGGTTAAATTCACCTATTAAAACCTACAGGGGATGAAAAGAAAATCTCAAACCAAGAAATTTAATCCCTAGAGAAACAACTGAAACACAAAGCTGCAAAAATACCGAAAATACAATCTTTTGGGAAAAGGTAAATCAGTGCAAAAGAAAGTAGACACAGGTATAGCAATATTAAAATCTGACAAAGTAGGAGCATTGACTTAATGATTAAAAGGAACAGTTCCCAAGATTAGTTAGCGTGGACTTGTATACATCTAAGAATTAAAGCAAAAGAAAAAATCAGCAATATAAAAGTTACAGTGGGAGTTCTAATAAACCTCACTGAGTAGCTGATAGGCATGGAAGACAAATATAAGTATATAGAAGATACCAACAATGTAACTCATAAGACTGGCCTAGTAGTCATATATATAGTCATATATGTATGTTGTACACACAGGCACACACACACCTTACCTTAAAGCAACAGAGAACATATGTTTGCCATAAGAGTTTAGGAATAACTCTATGCCCCTAATTTTGAAATCTCAAGTGACAAGGAAAAGTGTATAGCAAGAAATAAAGAACCAAAATGGACTTAAATAGAAAACTTCGAGAAGAACTTTATATGAAAGAAGTTAAATCAGTAGTGAAAAAAATCCCACTTCCCTCAAACCACTGTCTCTTTAATTTCACAGATGAGTTTATAACAAGACTTCAATTGCTCTTACAGTTTCAAAGACTAGAGAAAAGACAGCTGGGAAATTTAAATGGACCTTTCCTAAACTGATAATAGATATTTACCAAAAACTGATAGCAGACATAATTTAACTTGGAAACTTTAGAAGCATTTTTCAAAGCCAGGAAGGAGACACAGATGTCTGCCATCAGTCTTACTCTCCAACTTTCACTGAAGGTCCCAAAGTGATAAAACAAGGATATGAGAAATATAATAATCAAAAAGATGACTTTTAAATATATATCACTACTTTAATGTAAAATCTAATAGGTTTAAAAGTCAAAATATTAGAACTAATGAAAAGATTCAGCAAAACCACTAACTTAAAACTATCATGCCAAAATCTGTAATTATCTATTTGAAAATCTAACAGAAAAAGAATTCATTCGCAATAGAATTAACTATGAGCAATGTAGTAATGATTTCTAATAACAATAGACCAAAACTGAATGGAGACTATCACAAAATATTATTGTGGGGTCTAAAGGAAGAACTATGTGAATGGAGAGATATTTTTATGGATGAGAGAATTCATTATTATAAAAATAAGAGTTCTCTCTCAAATTCAATGTAATTCTCACTAAAAATCCAATAGAATTTTTCCTGAAACCTGAAAATCTGTTCATAAAATATGTATGGAAAAATGAAAGTCTAAAAATACCAAGACAATTCTCTAAGAGGAGAATAGCAAGAAGGCATGGTTGGGGGCTTGCGTTAGCAGATACAAATCCCTTTGTATAGCTATATGGGAGATATTGGTTTGGGAAGAAAATAATAGAACAACAGACCAGAA
The DNA here is from genome assembly GCA_029783875.1 of Phataginus tricuspis. Classification (NCBI taxonomy): domain Eukaryota; kingdom Metazoa; phylum Chordata; class Mammalia; order Pholidota; family Manidae; genus Phataginus; species Phataginus tricuspis. Next base: position 9,647,003 of record JAQQAC010002067.1, on the reverse strand, counting down.
TAGATAGCCTATTAAAAATACCCCTATGACAAAAGCAGCATTACAAATAAGCAAGGAATGGATTGACTTTTGAGACAACTGGTTAATCATTTGGAAAGGAATATGAAATTATTTGCCTACTTTACACCCCACATGAAAAAGAAATCCCAGTTGGATTAAAGACCTAGATATGGAAAACAAGTGTTTTTAAAACATCTCACTCCCTTCTCAATGGTCAGTGCTTTCAAACATATCCAAGTTCCTAAAGGTTTATTCAGAGAATATCACAAGGATAAACTAAATTTCATACTGACCACATATTTCCAAGGTAAAAATCAGTATCTATGAATGTAGGATTAGTAAGTAAAGCATTCATAGTCCTGACAATCCACTGCTCATCAGACTTGACCACCATTCAGGTATGATGGTCATATTTATGGAGATCTGGATATGAGTTTACTTTTTTTTTTTACAATTTATTTTATTTTAGTATCATTAACCTACAATTACATGAGCAATATTGTGATGATTAAACTACCCCCTTCATCAGGTCCCCCCCACCAACCCTATTACAGTCACTGTCCATCAGCGTAGTGAGATGAGAATCACTACTTGTCTTCTCTGAGCTGTACAGT